>JZKD02S1472698.1:499384-515338 GCA_000966675.3 Picea glauca | reverse complement strand
CTGATGAACTGGTGATCCAAGACTTGGGCTTAGAAACATCTGAGCAGCGTAACTCTACTATGAATTCCCTGCTGAAACAATGAGCCTGCACTGCTTTTTATAGCCATTTCCAGGCAGTCATGTAACTAGTTCCCGGTGTAGACACAGGCTAACTTAGGGTTTGTTTAAGCCATTAATTCGCCGTTTCTGCAGGACCGACCCTGTTCTGGATGTCAAATCATCTCGGGCGAAGGTCTTTTAGCGGTCGAGAAGCCGACTTAAGCATTTAATGTGCCGTATTAGCAGATGCACGGCTTTTAATGTGGACAGTCGCGCATCATGCGCTTAAAGCGCGCACAACACGTTCTTATCCCGCGCATACGCGCGCACCTTATGATGTGAAGTGTCTTTCAATTTTTGTATAGTATTTGACCCTTCTGGAATGCTGTGACTAGTGCCATGAATGACTTCATTGCTGTTTTGATGATGTAGAGTTCTTGTCGCTATGTGCAGATGATGTGGAGTTCTTGTCGCCATGTGCAGACGAAATTTCAGTGCTAACAGGTGCCTCACCTCCCTATCTGGGACTCGGCAACAGGCCGGATCAGGAATTTTAAGAGCTCTGAAGCTGGTGCTGGACTCTCTCTAGGCGAAAACCACTTCCCAGCAGACTCTCTCACTTGGAGGGAGTTTCTCACAGGCCTGACAACCTACTTCTTCTACCATGGGCCTGATAACCCACTTCTTTAGCACACCCTTCGACTCAATTTCAACCGGGTGAGGGAAATCGCAACAACATCAAGCACTCAGTTGACACTAGGATGATGACCACAATAGAAAATGGGCATAGTCCCTCAAATGGCAATGACCAGATGCTAAAACATAGCATTCTCAGGTGATTATCCAAGTGTCAGGTTCTACAAAAGACAAAAATCGGCTCACAGTTTATCGGTTACAGGATTCATGACATGAAATTATGCAGAGGTCGAGGATGGAGGCCAAATGTAGAGACCATACGAAATTTATGGGAATACATTGGACAATCATAGAGGTCTCATCGTTTCGGTTTTCAGTGTTGTGTGTGATATGTAGAGCTCAGATGCAGAGGTCACACAATTTAGACAACGAATGACAGAATGGAGAATGAACCCCCAACACGGCTCATTTCCTGGGTTAAATCGCATGTGCCTAGGTCAACACATGTCTCCCATGAAGCTACATGCGTTCCAACAGCATGTGTTCCTCCCCAAGAACTTAGGACAAAACATAGATTTCACATGGCTTTTTGGAATAATATTAAAATATTATTGCCAAGGACTTAAACCCCTAGACTCAACACTTATCCTTTCTTTCCAACCTTCCAACCCCTAGTCCCTTACCCACTCTGTGGAAGCTTAGTCCCCCATCACTCATTCATCGTGTTCGGTTTGCATGTAGTGGTGTTTATATTTTATTAATGTTCTGCATGATTACATATACAAAAGAAGGCTCCCGGCCTTTACACTTAGGTTCTCCGGACTAATAACACATAAGCCCACTAGCTTATATAAACTTGGCTCACCATCCTATAAAACATAATTACAATTCATAATGCAAGCTATATACTTCATAGACATGATTTACAACAAGGCTCGGCCTTGGGGACATTACAGGAAGTATGATGTACCTTTTTCTGAAGCTTGTCCTCGCTTAATCAAGGTTGAACTTGATCTCCAAGATCCTTAGTGATATCTACAATCCAATGGATAGTGAATAAAACACATACTTCCTACTCTATGAAGATTATTTAAACTAAATTTATCCATAATAAACAAGTATATATAACAATACAAAAACTTCAAGGAAATAGGCCAAGCATATATTAATGAGAACATTAAAAAGTCACTTACAATCTATAGATGCAATTGCAATAGCCTCTCCAAGTCCTCCTCATCCATCCCTTGCACGATGCTCCCAAGATCCTAGGTTTGATATCCAAAATCTTTCTCCCAAGATCATAAGTTTGATACCTAAAATCTGCCCTCCTCCTCCATGGAAATCTCTCATTATATAGGATTTGGAGGCTTAACCACCATGGAGAGGATCACTCCTCATATCCACTAAAATGGGATCTCCAAGATATTTAGGAAGAAAATATCTCTTAAGTATTTTAGGGAGGAAATATCTCTCAACGATTTTAAGGAGGAAATATTTCAACCCTCCATGAGATCCTCAACCTCCCCTAAAAAATAGGAAACAAAATGTGAGGTGGATTCTCATACTAAATTAATTTCCTTTTCATGAATATTAATAATAATTCATGTGCACATGGTATTTTGACCTTCATATAATATATTTCTCGTCCACATTGACTAGGGATTGTGACATATTTTATTTCATGGTGTTGAGGTGTATACGATAGTTAGCAAGGTGAATATGACACTTTTATGACACTTGCGACACTTAGGGAGAGGTACCTAGGTGTGGAAATTTGATGTCTAACAGTATGAATATGCACCTTATGAATGTGGAAATTTGGTGTGGAAATTTCCAGTATGAATGTGGAAATTGTTTTATAGGAAAATTCCCCTGCGGAGAGGTGAATATAGTCTTGGATTCTAGATGCCTACTACCAAGACAAAAACATGAAAATGGACACTAAAACACCTTTAAATGTAGTTAAACTATTCAAAGAAAAAAGAGGAAGAAATTATGATGTACTTTTTTTCTGAAGCTTGTCCTCGCTTAATCCAGGCTGAACTAGATCTCTGAGGTCCTTAGTGATATCTACAATCCAATGGATAGTGAAGAAAACACATAACTCCTACTCTATCAAGATTAGTTTAAACTAAATTTATCCATAATGGACAAGTATATTTAAAAATGTACAAAATTGAAGGAAATAGGCCAAGCATATATTAATGAGAACATTAAAAAGACACTTACAATCTATAGATGCAGTTGCAACAGCCTCTCCAAGTCCTCCTCGTCCATCCCTTGCATGATGCTCCCAAGATACTAGGTTTGATATACAAAATCTTTCTCCCAAGATCATAAGTTTGATACCTCAAATCTGCCCTCCTTCTCCGTGGAAAGCCCTTATTATATAGGATTTGGAGGCTTAACCAACATGGAGAGGATCACTCATCATATCCACTAAAATGGGATCTCCAACATATTTAGGAAGAAAATATATCTGAAGGATTCTAGGGAGGAAATATCTCTCAAGGATTTTAAGGAGGAAATATTTCAACCCTCCATGAGATCCTCAACCTCGCCTAAAAAATAGGAAACCAAATATGAGGTGGATTCTCACTGTAAATTAATTTCCTTTTCATGAATATTAATAATAATTCATGTGCAAATGGTATTTTGACCTTCATATAATATATTTATCCTCCACATTGACTAGGGATTGTGACATATGTTATTTCATTGTGTCGAGGTGTATGCAACACTTAGCAAGGTGCATATGACACTTTTACGACACTTGCGACACTTAGGGAGAGGTACCTAGGTGTAGAAATTTGATGTGTAATAGTATGCCCCCTAAAGTGTGAGTTCAGAAGAGAAATTGATGGTTGAAACACTTTACAGTTCTTCAATGAAAGGGCGTGGAGTTGGAGAACCAGGAAGAATTTGCAAACAACCATTAAACAATATTAATATATGTTCCATTTTCGAGGTAGGCATACATATGCTCGGAATACGAGATGACTCAAAGAATGGTTGTCGACCAATACACTACGGATCCATGAAAAATATCGATTAAGAATATGGTCACCAGAGATACAATGTGGATCCATACCTCCATGACATGAACTGATCGTAACCATGAAAAATACACAGTGGAGCTATGAGATGATAAAAAATATACACATACCAATACAACATCGATCTATGTGACAATATATATATCAGCATGCTCAAATGATCTCCTTTCGCATCCTGGGAAAAGCAGATATCAAAGTGAACGCTCAACCCAGGGTCTTCATCTGAATCCCGATGTGGTACGAATCTAGCCATGCGAATAGATGTTTTGAGGTCAAACATGGTATAAACCACTTGATTACTGGTAATTTATGTATACCTTTAACAAGTGCGAGGGAAATCACCAATTATGTCAATGAATCCCAAGGTACCCTAGTGCATTCCAATGAATGTGAATAAATGAGCTGAGGTCGAAAAATCATGAAATCATCTGATCATAGGTCAATGATGTAAACCTAATGTCGGAAGAGAGGAGGCATTCGATTGAGGCATGTAGGTCCCAAGGTACTAACTAGTTTCTAAGTATTATTCACGGATGATGTGTTGAATTTGACAAGAAAAGACTTGTCGAAGGAGGGCTTTGATGTATCCCCCATCATCGACACGAAACTGAGATAGGAAAGTGATGTAAGATGGTGAATTGAATGAGTATGGACTAACACAAAAAATGGAAAACCAAAATATTGCAGATGGATGGTTTGAAGTGAAACTTCCCTTGAACATGATGAGGCATGACAACTAACTTGGGAGCATTGAATCGATGAGTACCAATAATGTAATGTGACAGAAATAAGATCACTCTTTTGATGGATGAAAAAAGTATGGAGACACATGGAATTGGTATGACTTGGAAACAAGAGGATTACCCAACTGTAAGATGAGATGCAAACAGGTGCCATGTTCAAGGGTGAAAAAATATTCCATAAAGGATTCTCAAAAACTTGACCCACTTCCTTCAATTCCCCCCCCACCCAGATAGATGAGTACCTCTTTTTAATTTAATGATCTTGAGGAGGGTAAAACATGCTCGATATAACTCACCTTCAGTGATTTCTTCTTCTTTTGTTTAATGAACTAGAAGAAGTAAGGGTTTGTTCCTGTATGGGCCCTTCAATGTGTAGTTTAACTAGTCCAGAGAAGGAAAAATCGATGGTTTTTCATGTTTATAGATTATGAAAAGAACTTAAAGGAAACTGTAGGGTTGCCCTTTTTCATAATTTTAGTCTCGTGAGGCCGAAAAAGAGATAAACTAGCACTCAAAATATGCCCTTTAAAACCTTTTAATGAGTGTGAAAGGAAGCAAGATCACTCGACAATCTTTTCATGTTTAGAGAGTTTGGAATGATCTTAAAGGAGACTCCAAGGGGATCCTTTTTTGTATAACGTTTATGATTCTGAAAAAGTGATAAAAGTATACTCAGTTACATTCTCATGTATTTACGAGCATGACAAAAAACAAAGACTAAGCTCAGTAACCTATTCTCATGTATTTACGAGCACAAGAAAGAACAAATACTAAGCTCAGGATTAGTTTCATGTCTACACAAGCTTGAAACAAAATAAAACTATGCTTGTAATTTCCCAATGTAATTTCCAAAGGCTTGAAAAGATAGCGGCTTAACTTCATAATGATAATGAAAGGCTAGAGACATGCCCCCCCAATATTCATTTCATTCGTCGACTTTGCGGTTGTCACCAATTTCTATACTAGATGGAGAAAAAGGATAAGGGTGGATTAAAGGAAGGTTCAAATATAAGACCTAATGAAAGACTAGACTCAACATCTACAAGATCTAGCTAAATACTCGACTCAATATCTATGATATCTAGCAAAAGAATTGACTTGCTAGGAGAAGTGATTGTTTCATTTTTTAACAAGATTGCCACATAGAAACAAAAACTATGCTTGTATCTAGTTTCATTTTTTAACAAGCTTGAAATCAGAAAACCATGCTCAAAGTTGCTTTCATTTTTTAATGAGCTTGAAATCAGAAAACCATGATCAAAGCTAGTTTCATTTTTTAATGAGCTTGAAATCAGAAAACCATGCTCCAAGGTCTCTTCTAGATCATGGCTTCCAATAGTACAATGCTCTTGAAGGACACCATGTCAAGGTAAAAAACTCAGTCATATCTTGCAAGAGATATTCATTGGATGGAAGAAAAATGCTCTGGAAGGAACACATGTCAAGGGTTGTGAAAGGGGTAAGGATATTAGGCTCTACAATCCCTATCGAAGAGATCACCATGTAAACTACCAGATCTAAGTAATAAGAGACTAAGATTACAGTGAGAGGCTCATCTTCATCAGGATCTGAAGGCATGGGAGCTAACGCCACATAATTGACATGTGGCGGGGGTGATATCGTCTACATATAAGAACCATTTAGGGATGTCATTGAGTTGATGGTCAAGTCAGGGCCAACGAATGAAAGTTGATTAAGAGTCACAATTCTTCCATCATGGGGGAAATATATCACACAGAAAAGAGTGGACACAATAGATTTCATGGCATAGAAATAATCTCTCCCAAGGAGTAAATTGAAATCCAAGGGGTCTTGGACTACCATAACATCAATAAAGATAGCTTTCCCTCCAAAAATTATGGGAAACTAAGGAAGGAATCCTAAAGGGTGACTTGTTCTTCTGTTAAAATCTAACAGATTCTAGGTAATCAACACAAACTAAGGACAACCCAAATATTTCCAAGCAATAGAGAACAAAATACTAACATACAAACCTTCATCTAATAGCATCTGAGGAACGTCCCAACCACAAACCTGTACTATAATATTGAAAGGAATGTGAGAGGAAAGACGAGGTCCAGTTAGCACACCCCAATAAAAAAGGATGGCCTCATTAATTGGAGGGGGTTCCATGGGATAAGGAGGAATGCCCCCCAACACGGTAGATTTTGTATCAAAGAGAAAAACATGGGAAATATCGGGTTTACTCTCTAGAGGTAGAGTAGGATCGATCGATGATGGGATCAAATCAAATACTTGAGTTTCATTCTCCAAGGGGAGAATGGGGTCAACGGATGGAAATAGATCGACCACTTGGGTTTCACTCTTTAACGGGAGAGTGGGATCAACCAAGGATGGGTGTTAGAGGCATGACAAAGCGGAAAGAAAGACGAGTTTGGGAAAGAAAGCATGCACGAGAAAAGCAAAAGTTGGAAGGAAGAACATCACGTGCACATGCAGGGAAGACCTAACGACATTAGGGTTAGGGTTTTGGTAATGTATTGTAAAGGATGAAGAGCCAAAAATGTATAAATATAGATACTTAAGTATCATAGAGGCACTCGGTGTTCAGAGGATTATCGATTTTAGCTAGTTATCTATGAGTTGTTACAATATGTAATATTTTGTTGTATGACCTATTTTGGGTAAGTTGTTGAGATAGAGAGGATGAAGGAGGGATGATCTTAAGGGTTAGATCATAGGCTGAGGATCCTGGTGTGATCTAGTCTTCCTCATATAGATCTTACCTAATGGGGAAGAGTTGTAAGCGCACAGCGCTGTAGTGACATAGCGACTATAATAAAAGAGTTGAGAGCCAAATCTTTGTGGACATAGCCCAGGATGGAGTGAACCATGGTAACATCTGTTTTATGAGATTGAATACATGTGTGTCTTTATTGCTTTTAAGTAAATATTTCTATATTGAATGAATGAGTGTTATATTTCCTATTTATTCGCATTTGATAATATAGTGGGTTTACAAGTTATAATAGTGGTTCAATATATAGTTCTCATACCTTGCACTCAATCCTAGGCTATAAACATATGAGTATTACAACCACCCATTAAAGCTATATCAGGTGAGACTGTGCAATGCACTCTGTGCACTGCATTACCTTCTGGTTTACCAGGAGGGCCGATAGTTTTAGAGGCTTTGTTGGTGTTGGCCCTTTGGTTATGTAAGCAAGAGAAGATCAAGGAATAAAAAGGAAAATGCAAACTTTGCATAAGACACAGTGACTGTTACTGGGTCGAAGTGAGAAAAAGAGTAGAAAAGATGGAGCAAAGCAAGCCATTGGACGAGGAGATTGAGGATGATAGAGAAGAAAGAAAGAAGGATCGTGGACAAATCAACAAGTGGAAAAAGCCACTATTAGATGCTTTGGATCACCACTCGAGAAGGAAGGAAAGACAGGCCGGCGAAGCCCTAAAAATGCGGGTCAAGTTGACCTAGGGTTTAGACACCTAGGGTTTTGGACACCTAGGTTTCGGCTTATGGATGTCGGTGAGCTATTGTAATGTATAAATAAATTTCATGAGGACCTAGTTTGGGTTGGTACGGTATTATGGAGTATTTGTATTGATGATTAAGAGTGATTATTGTTGTGTGAGAGAGAAGCACTAAGTGTGAGAGCCTTCTAGTATTGTAAGATCTTCAGCTAGGTGATAAGATCGATCCTACAGTTAGATGCATAGGAAGGGGAGATAAAGAGAGGAGAAGAAAGAGGATCTGCTAGCTAAGAGTGTAGACAAGAACTGTATGCTTCATCCCAATATATTATAAAGCACAGTTCTATGGACGTAGCCCTAGAGAGAGGGTGAACCATGTATATTTTGTGTTTTGTGTGACTGATCTTATGTCTCTATCATTGATATACTGTGATTGCAATACTATGTTAGATCTGATAAGTGGATGTGCAGAATATATCTAAGATTATAAGTGATATATGAATGTTGTGTTTCTCTTGTGTTAGATTCACTTGATCTTCCCTTGGTTGTAGACATGTATGTCCTACAACCACCTCATAACTGCTTCGGGTGAGACTGCATCTGCTTCACAGGTGTTGCCAAAAGGGCTAGTAGATAGGGATTATCGGTGCACTCTTGGATCTGAACCCTAGGTTTTCCCCTATGCCAACAAATGGTTCCATTGTTGGGGCAGGAATCTTCTTGAGGGAATGTCAAGGTAGTTTCCATCAAAGACTGAGACTCAAAAGTGGATAGAGGATCAAGGAAAGGACTTCATTGAAGCCCAGAACAAGAAACCTAATATTATTAGAGAGGATTGGTTGGAGAAATATATCTTAACTGATATACATGAAATTTTCTTTGGGGGAATCCATCAAAAGCTATACGAGTGGCTAGCTAGATAAGCAGATACCCAATTTGAGATCCAATCTAGACCTCCCGTGGTTTGGCTGTCCGAGTTGATCAAGAAGGTCAAAATATTTGATAACACTGTGTCATGAGTAGTAGACCACTGGTTTGAGAGCACCATTGGAGGCTACATCACATAGTTTTTTGTTGATAGAGTAGAGTCATACAACCAAGTTGAGTGATATTTCTTTAAGGGACCCAGAGGAAAATTTTAACAATTCCTGAAGTTGAGACTCAAGATGATATTGCATGAGAAGAACATCTTGAAAATATAGTAGATTGTTCAGATCTAGAAAGGCTAACGTTCAAGAATTCAGACAGTGACAACGACCTAGAAGCTAGACATACGCGCAGTGGGAGAGTGTTCTGAGAAGTTCACCTTGTCAACCTGTTCAAGTGGAACTATGGGGATGAAGGTTTCTATAGTGGAGATGAGGCAGATATGAAAGACGTGGAGCATTCAGAACCTGTTGGGACAAAGGAAGGGAATCTAAAGATCTTCGTTGGGGAGAACCCGAAACCTCAAAAACTGCGCAAACCATCTAAGTAAGTACTATTGTCCCTCTTGTTGATTTAGTAGTATTAAGCAACTATAGTACTCAGAGCACTGTCAATATTAGTCCACCACATATTTAGTTGGGAGCCCTAGGAGGATCCATGGAAGATGATATGAGGCTTCCTATCTTTAGGGGAGATGGATCTGAAGATCTTGATCAACACTGGTTCCTATGTGAAGTTGTATGGAATATTGAAAATTTCACTGATGAAGCTGTCAAAAGAACCCAGTTTAGTACCACTCTAAGGGATCGCGCACTGAGATGGTACATGAATCTTGTTCAAGGACTTGCACAACCTAAGCCACTGAATTAGATTAAGAATGCACTGATTGCAGAGTTCAAGAAACCCAAGTTGGATTCACAGTGTATTATAGAGCTAAAAGAGATCAAGCAAAAGGTGGCCAAACCTATTTGGGAATTCGATCAGAGATTCAAAACCTTAACAGGACGATTGAATTTTCAGATCCCAGATGAACAGAACAAAGAATGGTTCATTGTTTCCTTCTTACCACACATCAGAGTCCCTCTAATGCAACAGAATATTGCTTCATAGTATGAGGCACTTGAGATCTCCATGAAGTTAGAATCAACCCATATGGGAGAATCCAGCTCAGGTATGATTCAAATCTTGAGTCAACTGACTAGTTTGTATTTGCAGGTCAGATATATGAAGAAATATAAGGGAAAAGATAAAAGAGAAGACATATGGTGTGTCAGATGCAGATAAATAGGTCATGACAAGGAACACTATCCCCTATTCAATGAATACTTGGATTTTGGAGCTCCAAGACCTTTGAAGAAAGTCACCTTACCTTGGTGCAAGGTATACAGAAACAGACATTGCCCTGGTGAGTGCTACTACATGCAAAATTATGTTCATACACCTACAAATTTGTACTATACATTCTATAAGTCTATATGACATGATGATAGGGATTGTAGGGCTTACGATCTCATGCATGAAAGTTTGAGAGACATATATAAGATTCAAGGAAAAGTATAGCAAAAAGGAAACACTCAGCAGTATAACTCTCCTGGGAGAGGCAACTTCAATCCTCACGGTGGATTCAAAGGAAGAGAACGAGGAGGAGGAATGGGTCGAGGCTAAGGATAGATCATCTATTATAACTGTGCAGAACTAGGACACCTTGCAAGGGATTTCCAGAACCCTTGTACCACTTCCAACTACTACATCTCATTTAACCATGTTATAGAAGATTGTCCTATGCTGATAGCTAAGCTTCAGGAAAGACGAGGACCTCAGTCAAAACCACAAGTACAACTGATACACATTGAGCCTCGCAGAGAAGAACCTAGAGTGGTTTTTATAACCAGAGGAGGCACTGTTACAGGAGAAGACAAACTAACCCAAGGGAAGAATATTGAAGATTCAAGAATCGGGAAAGCTAAAAAGAAGACACAAATGTTTGATGAAAAGAAAGAAAGACAAATGTTTGAGGAGGCAAGAAAAGAATTCAGAGGAGACCAAGGTTCCTCATCGAAGACTAGACCAGAGGTAAGAGAGTATGGAATGCCTCTAGCATTTAATCAATCTGCTTCACCAAAATAAGGAAAAGAGGTAAGGAGGATCATGGAATTTTTATATACTTGCATTAAGTTGATTCAGGATGAAAGCGTTGTACAAGAGTTACAAAATTTAATTAGACAATATGAGCTAGGAAAGATAGACCCCTTACTAAATAGGGTAGTACACCAAATCGGTAAGAAGATAAGGAAAAATAAGGAATTACATTTGAATGCTCAAATAGGAGAGTATGAGATAGATTATGTAGTCCTCAACTTAGGGTCGGAGGTCAATGTCATGACAAAGCAAACCTAGGCACTGATGGGAAAACCAAAGTTGATCTATTCCCTTATCAGGCTTAGGATGGATAATCAACAAGTGGTAAGCCCTTTTGGAAAATTAGAACATGTCCATGTGGACATCGACGGACTAAGAACGTTTGCATATTTTGAGGTAATTGAAATAGTTGATGATAGTTGTCCTTACCCCGCATTGTTAGGAATCAATTGTCTTTCAATAATTCCACTGTGGTTGATTTAAAGAAAAGATGTATGACTTTTGAAAGATATGGACTTAGGGTCATTGCACCTTTAGATCTAGATGAATTTCATTGGTACACAGAACCTATCAGAGAAGAAGACCATGCATATGCACTAGAAAATATATACAAGCTAACAGCCAGACAACAGGATTACATTAATCCTACATCCGATGGAACTTAAGCTAGCGAGGTGATAGCGCATGTTCATCAAACTTAGAAGAAGCACTGGAGAACTGGAAGAATAAGATGTATGAAGTATCTACAAGAATATGTGCTAGATTAACCAGAGAAGTCTACTGGATTGGCATAATAGTAAGCAACTTACCCACCTTTGACGGTCTGAATCCTTTAGAAACCTTCTTGTCGGACTTTGAAGAAAGTATACCAATAAAACAAAGATTATTGGAAATGGATGAGGCCTTGAAATCCACACCAGCAAGATGGTGGGGGACACATAAACATATCATCACAGAATGGGTACAATGTCATACCCTGATGACAACACAGTTCTCAGCACAAGTGGAAGGTTGCGAAGGTTGATACACAGGTCAAAGCTGCCCAAAGGACCATGTGTGAAGCTATGAAGAGGCTTGGAGAAACATTCCTCAAGACCAATGGATACAAAAATTCATCAACACACTGAACACAACACCTATCAACTGGTACCTCCAAGTAGAGTTGAGCCTCATCACTACAAATTGGGAAGGTATGACTCAGAATTTTGTAACTACCTTCTTATTTGAAAGTCAATATCCTTCAATAGATCAAGCATTACATATTGTAAGACAGAAAGTATTCGAGGAGGCATCTAGCCTTGCTTTGTAACAAGAAGAGGACGAATGGACCACGCCTCTCCAGAAACTACAAGGTTGTTACAACATTAATGTGGATGAAGATGATGATGCTAGGAAGGTGAACATCATAGAAACATAAGGTCAGAGAGATGTGGAAGGACTAGGAGTTGAACTACCATTTATTGAATAACCGATCAAAATTAAGAAGGTCAATATTGGAACAAAGAAGACACCAAATTTTGCAAATGTTGGAGATTACTGGGATGCTGCCACCATTGACAAAATTACAGAGTTACTGCATGAATATCAGGACTTGTTTCCAACCAATTTCACTGATATGAAGGGAATTAAAGGGCCTATGCGAGAGATGAGGATTCCTTTAAATTGAGATGCAAGACCAGTCAAATAGAGACCTTACAAATTGAACCCCAAATATAAGGAAAAAGTGAAGATTGAGCTTGACAGAATGATGGAAGTAGGGATTATAGAACATGTCAAAGAGTCAGAGTGGACTAGACCTATGGTGGTACAAGAAAAGAAGATAGGAGAAATCAGGATATGCGTAGATCTCGGGAAGCTGAATGATGCTTTTTTGCATGACCCCTTCCCTACACCATTCACTGACGAAGTGTTAGATAATGTGGGAGGCTAGGAAGTATCTTCTTTTACAAATGGATTTTTAGGATACCATCAAATCCAGATTGCCAAGGAAGATCACCACAAGACCACATTTACAACAAAATGGGGATCCTACCAATATAAAGTGATGCCATTTGGATTAAAGAATGCCCCAACCATCTTTTCCAGGGTGGTGGTCAAATCATTCAAGGAATTTTTGCATAAATTTATAGAAACATATTTTGATGATTGGACTATTTTTAGTTTATTGAAGGCTCATATTGAATGTCTCAGCCTAATGTTGGATAAATGTAGACAGTGCCAAATTTCCTTGAACCTGAATAAATGCATTTTATTTTCACCATTTGGACTTCTGTTAGGACATATTGTATGTAAGCAGGGATTTTTGGTAGATCCATCCAAGATCGCCATTATAGTTGATCTACCCCCCCTCGATGGCAGTCAAACAGCTGCGCACTGCGTTGGGACACACAGGATACTACAGGAAGTTCATTAAAGGATATGATCAGATTACAACACCCATGGAGAAGTTGTTGAAGAAATATTGTCAGTGTAGTTGGACAGAAGAATGCCAGCAGAGCTTCGACACACTGAAACAAAAAATAGTTATTGCACCCATTCTGGTTTTCCCAGATTAGACCAGGGAGTTTCACGTGCATGTCGATGCATCTTCCATTGCTTTAGGAGCTATGCTAGAAAAAATGAGAACAAGAGATATTGACCACCCATTAGCCTTTGCTAGTATAAAGCTATCAACTATTGAGATCAACTACACCACCACTAAGCGAGAAAGGTTAGCCATGGCATATGCATTATAGAAATTTTGCCACTACTTTTTGGGAGGACACTTTAATATGTTTATTGATCACTCCACGCTGAAACACTTAGTCAAAAATCCAGTTTTTGGGGGGTAAGGATGTGTAGATGGCTTATGTTGTTTCAGAAATATGATTTTGAGATCATAGTAAACCCAGGGAGGATGAACAAAGGTCCTGACCACTTGTCAAGGTTGGAACATGGTGAAGAGCCGACCAGTTTGGAGGATACATTACCAGATGCACAACTACTGACCATTAGAAAGATTGATGATCACTTCACAGAGATATTCCAATTCCTATCAATAGGAATGACACCTACTAAATATACAATTCCTCAGAAGAAACAACTAGTTGTGCATGTTGTAGACTTCTCACTTATAGTTGGACATCTATACAATATGGGACATGATGAGATATTGACAAGGTGTGTTTTGGAGGTATAATGACCATTGATCCTCATAGAATCCCATGAAGGCATCTTAGGAGGACATTACGCAGGGAAAACAATTGCACAGAAGGTTCTTAGAGCTGGCCTTTGGTGGCCTACCTTACACAGAGATGCTAAAGACTATTCCAGAGCCTGCGATGTATGCTAAAGAGTTGGGAAACAATCCATAAGAGATGAAATGCCATTAGTCCCACAACTGGCCCTACAAGAATTTGAGAAATGGGCCATTGACTTCGTTGGACCTATAAACTCACCAGGAAAGCATACAGGAGCAAGGTACATAATTACTGCGACAGAGTACTTGACCAGATGGGCCAAAGCAAGAGAAGTTAAGGACTGTAGTGCAAATACAACTGTGTGCCTCATATTTGATGACATCATAACCAGGTTTGGATGCCCAAAGATCCTTATGAGTGATCAAGGTACACATTTCATCAATAAGACAGTTGAAGCCCTGACTGAAGAAATTGTAGTCCACCATCAAAAGAGCACACCTTATCATAAATAAGAAAATGGGACAGTTGAAGCATTCAACAAGATCTTGGAGATAGCACTCATGAAGATTTGCAGTGTGAACATGGATGATTGGGATCTGAGAGTACCAACAGTACTTTGGGCCTATAGAACCACTTGTAAGAATATAGAAATGCAGACCCCCTTCAAGTTGGTTTATGGTCTCAAAGTTGTTGTTCCAATGGAATATCTAGTACCAAACCTAATAATTGTTGCCTTTACAGATATGGATGACCCTAGCATTGTTCAAGAGAGGCTTTCACAATTGGTTGAATTGGAGGAAGACAAATTTATTGCAGGATTCCATCAACGGGTACAAAAGGAAAGGGAGAAGGCCTATCATGACAGGAACATAAGAAGAAGGCATTCAAACAAGGTGATCTAGTACTGGTATATGACAGCAGGTTCATAAAACATCTTGGGAAGTTCAAAACGCATTGGATAGGGCCATATCAGATCGCTTATGTTATAGAGGGAGGAGCTGCGCAATTGAAGACTTTGAATGTGGAGTGGAAGGAAGGTTTAGTGAATGGGAGCCAGTTGAAATTGTACTATGACAACCAGCTGCCCCGTAGTTCCCAGTAAATGCAAGACGAAAAGGGTCTAGGTGTAATTCTCCCCCAGTCATCATCCAACCCATTGGCAGGGCAGACGCTACTTTGTGGAACAACATCATTTTATGCTTAATTAATAACATGCATTTAAAACAATTTAAACACATTTAAACTCAGAGTTAGCACAAAATTACTGCTGACATAAATAATCCATGGAATTAACATTAATTCATATGCACAACAGAATACATGATAAATATAAATACATAGACATGCAAAACATAATTAAAACATCGTCTGTTACTTATCTTTGAAACAGTGGTAATTCCACCAACCACATGCAGGCCTTCCATGAACCTCCCAGCCTTAGACCATGTTGCTCATCAAGTTCAGCAGTGGGTCACCCCCGAGCTAGGACTAAGATCCACCCCAAGGTAAGGAATCCTAGGTTAGGCTAAAGTTACAGGGAAAACAACACAAAATGACTGGAAGGATTCTTCCCAGGATGCCATATTATGCCCACTACTCCCAAACTCTCATTCCCCACATGCTTGTTCCGCCCTAGAGTATACACCTTCACAAGCACAGTCCATCGATGCTCCTAATTGATTCTGGCAGTACTCATAATTTCATTCACTATAAATTAGCCAAAGATCTCAATTGCTTTGTATATCCAGTGCCAGAGTTTCAATTAATGATTGCAGATGGAGGAAC
>JZKD02S1472698.1:441207-489531 GCA_000966675.3 Picea glauca | reverse complement strand
CTTAACGAAATTATGGTCTATTAATCTACTTGATCCAACGGTCAAGTTCCTCTCCTATGATCTACAGTTTAGATCGTTTCAGGATTTCGCGTACCGTGATTTCCACATTCCTGTGCAACTCCAAAGGGTTTTAAGCCCTACACATGTTCTCCAAATATGATGGTCATGAGGGTTCTCCTTTCCTCCTGAACAGATCCTATGGCCCCAAAACCTCATGAGTTGAACTCTCTCTCTCTCCTAGTGGCCATATACCACACCGACTATGGATTCTAAAATACTACTAAACCTCCTGAGCTTTGTAACATGGTCAAGTGACTCCTTGACACTCAGGAACATTCTGGGGTTTGAAATTGGCCCTCTGACACAATTTCTTCTCAAAAACAATTTGGTCCAAGACCACTTATCTGGCCCATCCAGGCTCAGCATCGAAACCATGGCTCTGATACCATTCTGTAATGCTCCCCCGGTCGTCATCCAACCCACTAGCTAGGAAGACGCTACTTTGCAGAACAACATCATTTTATTCTTAATTAATAACATGCATTTAAAATAGGTTAAACACATTTAAACTCAGAGTCATCACAAAATTACTGCTGACATAAATAATCCATGGAATTAACATTAATTCATATGCACAGTAGAATACATGATAAATATAAATACACATACATGCAAAACATAATTAAAACATCGTCTGGTACTTATCTTTGAAACGGTGGTAATTCCACCAACCACGTGCAGGCCTTCCACAAACCTCCCAACCTTAAACCACGCTTCTCATCAAGCTCAGCAGTGGGTCACCCCGAGCTGGGACTAAGCTCCACCCCAAGGTAAGGAATCCTAGGCTAGGCTGAGGTTATAGTGAAAACAACACAAAATGACTAGAAGGTTTCTTCCCAAGATGCCATCTTACGCACACTACTCTCGGACTCTCATTCCCCACATGCTTGTTCCACCCTAGAGTATACACCTTCACAAGCACAATCCATCGGTGCTACACCTCCCTCTCTAGGTCTCGGCAACAAGATGGATCAGGAAGTCTCAGAGCCCGAAGATGGTGCTGGACACTCTCTAGAAGAAACCACTTCCTAGAAAACTCTCTCACTTGGAGAGAGTTGTTCACAAACCTGACAACCTGCCTCCTCCAACAACAATCACCTCCCTCACCTGGAGAGAGGTTACACACAGGATAAGCACGAACTCACACTAGCCAGTAAGCCACACATTGTCCAGCACTGCGTGGCCACAGCAATGAACTGGGAAAACAAACACGAGCTTCCCAAACAAGGTCAACAATCATGAAATAGACTCATGGTTTTGGTTTTGGGATTACACAAGGTGTACAAAGATCCCACGCATAGGCTTAAACTATTAAGGCAAGGAATGTACCGTCTTCCTTAGGAATCAACACAAACCTTTTCCTCGGTTTCAGAATTGCATGAGGGTATATTGCAGAGGTCAGACAGGACTCATTCTTAGACAGTCGACAGTGGAATGGATGAGGAAACCCCATCACGGCTCAATTCAACAGTTTTTAATTGCATGCACTTGAGTCGACACTTGTCACCCATGAAACTGCATGCGTTCCATCAGCATACTTTCCTCTCCATTTGGAAGTCACTTGTCATTCCAAAAGAACTTAGGATAAAACATATCTTTCACATGGTATTTTTTGAATAATATTAAAATATTATTACCAAGGACTTAAGCCCCTAGGCTCAACACTTAGCCCCTCTTCACACCTTCCAGCCCCTAATCCCTTGCCCACTTTGTGGAAGCTTAGTCCCCCATCACTCATTCATCATGGTCAGTCTGTACGCAATGGTGTTTATATTTTTATTAATGTTCTACATTATTACATATACAAAAGCAGGCTCTTGGCCTTCAACACTTAGGCTCTCTGGCCTAACAATCACATAAGCCCACCAACTTATATAAACTTGGCTCACCAGCCTATAAAACATAATTACAATTCATTTCAGAAACATGATTTACAATAGGGCTTGGCCTTGGGGACATTATAGTACCAGGTGCAGTTGAAACTGGGTACCAGACACAGAAAAGACAGTCTGCACAAGGAGGAAAAGGACACATAAAGAAGAAAGTAGAGGCTGCACTACGCAGTCTGTATTCAAAGTAAAACAGGAAGCTCAAATCTAAAGTGCCTCGGGATGAGTCACAGGTGAGTGTTGGGGGCCTGTTGGCCCTTTGTTATGGAAGCAAGTGAAGATCAAGGAAGAAAAAGGAAAATGTAAACTTCATGGAAGACACTGTGACTATTACTGGGTCAAAGTGAGAAAAAGAGAAAAAAAGATGGAGAGAAGCAAGCCATTGGACAAGGTGATTGAGGATGATATATAAGCAAGAAATAAGGATCATGGACAACTCAACAAGCAAGAAAATCCACTATTAGATGTTTTGGAGCACCGTGCAAGAAGGAAGGAAATACAAGCTGGCGAAGCCCTGAAAATGTGGGTCAAGTTGACCTAGGGTTTTGGACACCGAGGTTTCGGCTTAAGGATGTCGATGAGCTATTGTAATGTATAAATAAAGGTCATGAGGACCTAGTCTGGGTTGGTACAGTATTGTGGAGTATAGTTGTATTGATGATTAAGAGTGATTATTTCTATGTGAGAGAGAAGAGCTAAGTGTGAGAGCCTTCTGGTATTGTAAGATCTTCAACTAGGTGCAAAGATCGATCCTCTAGCTAGGTGTGTAGGAAGGGGAGAGAAATAGAGGAGAATAAAGAGGATCTGCTAGATAAGAGTGCAGACAAGAACTGTATGCTTCATCCCAATATATTATAAAGAACATTTATGTGGACTTAACCCTAGAGAGAGGGTGAACCACGTATATTTTGTGTTGTGTGTGACTGATATTTTGTCTTTGTCATTGATATACTGTGATTGCAATACTATGTTAGATCTGATAAGTAGATGTGCAGAATAGATCTAAGAAGATAAGTGAAATATGAATGTTGTGTTGTTCTTGTGTTAGATCCACTTGATATTCCCTTGCTCATAGACATCTCTTTCTTGAAACCCCCTCATAACTACTTTGGGTGAGACTGCATCTCCTTCGTAGATGTTGCCGAAAGGGCCAGTAGTTAGGTCTTGCTGGTGTGCTCTTGGATCTAAACCCTGGGTCTGCCCCTGTGCCAATATTTGGAAACCAGAACAAACATGAACCATGGGTCACTCATTATGAACTCAGACATAATAGAATAGTAACCAACAAATGGTTTCATTTCTAGGATGAAATCCCATCCCTAGACACAAGACCAACGAACCCCAAACCTGTAGTGGAAGAAAGCCAATAGCTAGCAGCAAAGGCCATGAATGTAGATATGTCGGCAGAGGCATAGGAGAAACAGAACTAGGACGTAGAAAACTTGAATGAGGCACAACCAGAGAACAACGAAGAAGCTCCGAGAGTCAATGGAACGAAGATGAATCTGGAAGCAGCAGTCGAACCAGATGAATCTCAAACAACCGTGTCAGAACACCCACTGGAAGTAACAGTAGAAGATGTCACAAATTTTCTAGAATGGTATTCTGAAGCACAAATGAAACTCACTGGAACCTCGATCCAACCACCGCCAAAGAAAGACAAGCAACGGGTACCTAGGTCACCTCGCAAGCAACTTGTCCCAGCCCTCGTTCTACCGCGTATACCATATGGGGTACAACTGGAATCAGGATTGCTAGGGCATATTAACAAGCTAAAATACTCATACCATGATATAGCAGATGCAAACAAGTTTACAGAATTTTCAAAGAGAATATACTTAGAGACCGTGGACATAAATCTGGTTGGGGAACTGATTGATCATCCACTCTAATGGGCAACAGGGTTGGAGAAAACATGAATTTTAGGTCCGTTGGATCTATCTCATTTTGGCAGGGGTAAGTACGCAAGAAGATGTGTCAAACAATTGTTATCAGTTACACATGGTGGGGACATATGGTTGGACAAGCTCATCTTGATAGACGTAGAGCTTATTGTGAACATAACAGGTTTTCCATCCCAGGGCATGGATCCTGCGCAGTTTCTTGACAAAAAATCCAAGGAGAAAGCACTAGTGGAAGAGATGAATAAGAAGTATGGTATGGACAAGGGGACATGAGGAATCATTATCTAGAGAATCAACAATGTCACAACACAAATGGGTGCAAAAATATTAGCCTGTAAGCTGATAATAAAATGCCACAGGGAGGAAGTTCCTGTTGGGTTTGTCGCAGTTGCAGCATAGTGTGTCGAGGGCACCACAATGAGTTGGGCACCCTATATCTTGAAATTTTTTTTGGATGACTAAAAGGATGTGAAGGATCTAGGAGCAGAGTTTCACTATTCATGTCTAATCATGTTAATATCCTTTATGGGATGGAGGGAACCAAGATATGTAACTTTTAGTACCAGACCCAAACCGAATCCGAGAGAGAGATATTTATTGTTGAAAGCCACGTCAGATGATAGGCATAAAAGGATGAATGGGTCCATATTTGAAGGATACCTATGTGATTTGCAGGAGGCCATCAACAACATGTGGAGAATAACACCAGAGGTTGTCTCACGGTATCAGGACATCGCCAACTTCAAGGCCACATGACATATGATGTGGATATAGGTGCGGAAGGATCTCGATAAGTAGTGGATACAAATGCGCTATTGTATCATAGAGGGCAACATCGACATGGTGATCAAATACTAGGAAGATGAATGGAATATTCTAGTCCTCACCGAAGGCTTTCCAGAAAGGACAACAGAATAAGAGGCAGGGCAGGGAGAAACACAGCCTCAAGAAGTCCCAGTTCCAAAGAAACGAAGGACAGGCTAGACAAAAACAAAACAGACAAATGAAGGGGCAGCTAAGACAGGGACCCAGAAGGGGGAAAAGAACACTATGCGGTAGGCTCAAGTGCAAAAAAAACCAGGATGAGGCAGCACGGGGGACTGCACCAAGTCCCAACTCACAGGAACTAGGCGGGAATAAGAGGCCAGCCACGCATACATGAGGAGCATGCAATAATATGAAGGTGCAAAGAAAACCTCCATAGTATACGATCACAGAGCATGATGGAGAAATGATAGCCTGAATGGTCCAGGATTATCTATCTGAGGATTTTGACAATGTTGTGCACCATAGGGACAAGATTCAAGAGGATATGGAAGACATGCGATAGTTCCTCAAGCAAATCAGGGAATACAGACAACATGTAACAACATGGGAACAAGGTCATCAACACCACAGATAGAGGAAATATTGGAAGAAGGAAAGTGCGACACAGTTCATACAATACCACAGTCGAGTGCAACATTCCACAATACAAATAGAATGATAACGCAAGGAAGAGATTGCGGGGAAAACACCCCTGAAGGATTGGTCGGAATAGCCATAGTTTGGTCAATAGAGTGTCAACGTTTCGGATCCAAATTAGGATCCATATTCAAGACAATGAGCCTGGGTTTAAAACCAAATATTCTCATTATCTAAACCCAGGCTCATTGTCCTGAAGATGGATCCTCATTTGGATCCAAAACGTTGACACTCTATTGACCAAACTGTGGCTATTCCGACCAATCATGAAAACCCCAACCACAGAAATATTTTTAACCCCTGAAGGAATTAATCCAAATCCAATTGGTATTTCCACGGATACCATCCAAGGCTCTACAAAAATTGTAGGTGAGCGTTACCCATGAGGTACAATCTCGTGCATGCACAGACTTAGCTGAATTACATAAAGCAATGGAGAAGCGAGACATGTTGGAAATATATGTGAGAAGGCTACGTTCGAATCCCAAGAGGAAAGGGAGAACAGGAATGTATTGGAGTAGAAAGTCACAGAAACATACGAGAAGATCCCAAAGATAGCATAGATGGATGAACTTATAGTAGTAGAAATTATTTATCAGATTGAGAAGGAAATCGATCAATATCAAAAGGATATCGAGAATCTTTGCGAGCATCTCACACCCACTACTCCACCAGTAGTAAAGGATAAAAGGAAGCAAGAAGAAGTATAACAACTATAGGAGATACAATGACAGGTTAGCATAGCAATTGACTTGTTCAAGAATGTAGCACAACTTTGGAAAAATCTAGAGGAGGATCAGAAAGTCAAGAAGTGGGCCAAGGAAGAAGAAAGGATAATCGCATCTATCCAAGACCTCAAGAAGAGATAGAATAAAATGTCCATCACAGAGCACATCAAATGGGTGTAGGACATGAAGAAATTGTAGGCAGAACTCACCATTGCACAAACACAAAAGAAGGAGCATCACACTCAAATGGAACCGTTTCAAGAGCGGGTAGCAAAATTCCTATCACAGGTAGAGGAATCCAAGACACATATAACATAGACCCAAGAAAAGTATGTGGAATTGATCAGTGACAAAATTACAGTCCAGATAGTGGACACACTCAAGGAGAAGATTGCGCAGGCACAGACATAGATAGAAAATCTCAAGGAAAAGTTCCAGGCAGTCACCATGGAGATCGAAGATATTTGTTAGGTGGCTCAGAACGAGCCACATGTCAGTGTTGCGGGCCTTTTGGAGGCATACCAAAGTGGAAAGAAAGATGAGTTTGGAAAACAAAGCATGCACGAGGAAAGTGACAGATAGAAAGAAGAACATCACACACACATATAGGAAAGACCTAATGATGTTAGGGTTAGGGTTTTGGTAATGTATTGTAAAGGCCAAAGAGATAGAAACGTATAAATATATATACTTAGGTATCATAGAGGGGTTCAGGGTTTGAAGGATTATCGAGTTTATCTAGTTATCTATGATTTGTTACGATATGTAATATTTTGTTGTATGACCTATTTTGGGTAAGTTGTTGAGCTAGAGAGGATGAAGGAGGGAAGATCTTGAGGGTTAGATCGCAGGATGAGGATCCTGGTGCGATCTAGTCTACCTCATATAGATCTTACCCAACGGGGAAGAGTTGGAAGCATGTGGCACTGTAGTGACAAATTGACTATAATAAAAGATATGAGAGCCAAATCTTTGTGGATGTAGCCCAGGAGGGGGTGAACCACGGTAACATCTGTGTTATGAGATTGAATGCATGTGTGTCTTTATTTCTTTTAAGTAAATATTGCTATACTAAATGAATGAGTGTTATATTTCCTATTTATTCGCATTTGACAATACATTGGGTTTACAAGTTATAATAGTGGTTCAATATACATTTAACATACCTCGCACTCAATCCTAGGCTGTAAACACATGAGTATTACAGCCACCCATTAAAGCTATCTTGGGTGAGACTGCACAGTGCACTCTGTGTGCTGCATTGCCTTTTGGTTTACCAGGAGGGCCGATATTTTTAGAGGCTTTGTTGGAAACTCAAACATACATGAACCCTAGGTCACTCAGTACGAACTCAGACATAATAGAATAGTAACCAACAATGGGATTGGTTTGACCTCTTTGTCAACTAGTTCAACTAAGAAAGTGACCAAATTGACTACCTGATCAACCAGAATGACCGACGAAGGGACTGGATTGATCATGCCATCAACTATAGGTGGGTTGATAGTAATCCTATGGAAATTAGATAGAAGTTGAGGCTAGGAAACAATCATGTCTTCCAGTAATTTCAAGGCTTCATCCATACGAGGGAAACAATGAGTTTGATGACTCCCTCCACATAACCTACAAGGGAACTTGAATCTACTTTTCTTCTTCCCAATGGTATCTTGACTAGTTGACGAAAGTTCATCATCATGTTGTTTAGAGGCTGGTGACATGGGATGGTGAGGGTGTGTATACCATGCTTCTATAACCTTGGATAGACTAGGGAAATCCTTAAGAATATGGATACCCTTACAAATCCTTCAAGGTTACTTGGGCTTACGGGTTGTTTGGGTGATCTTTCAATCATCAACACTCCTAGCACAATTAACAATAACTAGTTGTTTTCCAACATGTCTGGCGGTGGTTGGAAGTCTGGACCCTTGCTTGTTTTTCTTCTTCTTAATATTCTTTTACTTCTTCTTCTTACTCACCGGCTTACTAGCTTCAAATATTTCACTCAGTGAAGAAGATGAAAAGGAAGAAGAAATTGCAAGTGAAGAAGGCAAAGAATATCTTACTTGTGAAGAAGGTAAAGGATCAACATGAGGTTGATGTTCTTGTGGGGAAGTGCTTACAACCAAAGCACTTGCTGCATTTGGGATTACCTAAGTTTAAAACAACCATACCGGCAACCCAATTGTGATACCTGGAAGGCTCAAAGTAGTGATGTAAGGAGGACCAACATTTCCGTAAGAAGAAAAAACAAAAGGTTCCCCTATAGTAGGGGTTTCTTCATTGGTCATTCTGGGTAAAGAAACCATAAAAATGGATCCAACTTAAGGCATGTAAGGAAAAACAAACAACACATGCTAAAAATCTAGTAAGAAAGCAAGCAAACAAAACCTTCTCAAAATGAACACACTAGTTGGTGATGAAATCCAACATCATGGGAACAATGTAAGAAGAGACTGAGATAAAGCAAGTGGAAAATTTACGTTGAATACATGCTTAATGGGCTTACTCCTTGGTTCAATATTCCACACAATAAATGTGCATTTACCCTGTAAGAATACCGAGTGAGTTTGGCCAACGTCGATTCCAGGTACAACGAAGACTTCCCCTTCACCGTCACCTCATGTATTACCCTAAAGAGAAGGATCACTATGGTTACCAAATACAATAATGATGCCTAGGGAAACAATCAATCATTTGATAAATGTGCAAGGGCAGGGTAACTGAGCCCAAAATCGACTTGAGAAGACCCGCAAAGGGTTGTTTTCTCAAGTGTCCCCCAACAATACATGCAACCACTACAACAAAGCACGGTTAGTCACTCTTCTAGTCTCAATGTGACCTCATGATGGAGCCTTATGTGAGAAGGTCTTCCCAGGACAAAATGTAATAAGTGGATTTATTGCTCCGTATAAAAATATGTTATGTTTGTTTATTATAGCTTTGGAAAGTTATCTTTCACCCCTATTCTAAATCCCTACACCTTAACATAATGTAGGTTTGCTACCAACAAATATAAAAATGTATAATCAATTTTTATAAGCTCTTTATTTTAAGGTTGTTGTTTACTCAAGGGTGTGAAAGTGAAACATATGATGTTTTTACCTACTCTAAACTTATGCAAATAAATGAAGATGAAAATATTTCACTTTGATGAAATTTATATTACGAGAAGGAGAAAACATTTATCATTCCTAGATGTGTTAAATTTGGCAGCATCGACCATCATTCTCCAATGAGAGGCCATATGGGCCACCCTGAGGCTGGCCAGGGAGATTTGGAGAATCAACCAGTCTTGTGAGGTATTGAAAAAATCCCGAGGGAACGTACAACCTCTGTGAGTCAAACCAAATTTCAGGACTAACGAGATGCTATGTAAGTCTAATGCAAAATTTAGGGGGAACGTACAACCTCTGTGAGCATAGATAGTCTAGTGCAAAAGTCAGGGGGAACATACAACCTCTGTGAGCATAGAAAAACTAGTGCAAAAGTCAGGGGGAACATACAACCTATGTGAGCCTATTCAAACCTTTTGAGGCATGAGAAAAAGTCAAGGAATCTAGCAAACGTTAGGCTGAATATAAAATTCCTATGAGCTAGAAACAAACGATATTCCTAATATTGAAAATGATATAAATGTATTGATCTAGTGCGTTGGCACATGTAACATTATACACCATGAAGAGAATTTTGAATTGCCTTGTAAAGAGTCAAGTTGTAATTAGAGTCTTAAGTCTAGTTCTATTTTAGAACCAAATTGTAATGTTGAGTTGCAACTAAATTCTTAAGTCTAGTTTTATTTTAGAACTAAAGTGTAATGTTGAGTTGCAACTAAAGTCTTAAGTCTAGTTCTATTTTCGAACTAAAGCATACCAGTCTCAAGTCTAGTTCTATTTTCGAACTAAAATATAATGTTGAGTTGTAACCAGTCTCAAGTCTAGTTCTAAGTTCGAACTAAAGTATGAATCTGATTTATTATTAACTCATGAAAAAGGTTACTATTTCGAGCCTCTCCTCTTCCCCTCTTTAGCCTATAGAAGAAGAGGTTGAACCCTCTCTTCAACATAGTTTTCATATTCATGTTAAGGGTGAAGCAATAGAGGTGCATATCAGTGATAAAGAGGAAACATATCATTGTTGTATATCAACAATAGAGGCAGCATATCATAGGTGTATTTCAGTAAGGTCATTTAGGTCTTTGTCAGGTTAGTTTCATCTTGGCAATCTCTTTAAGAGAAGAACATTCATGGTGGATATTTGTAAGTGATCTTACATTATTAATGCAATAAAGGAATATCATTTTTGGGGGTTTTCTCCTTGTATAGGGTTTCCCCAGGGTATATGTGTTGTTGATGTGCATGCTTAATTATCTACATAGTTATTGCTATTCGATTATGATTTGGTATTGTTGAAGTGTATTAAGATGGAATCAAAGTTTTGAAGAAAATCAAAGAATTAATCAATCTACATAAGAAATCAATCTCATAATTTAACATGGTATCATAGCTTAGGGTGTGTTAAATGTGTTGAAGTGTAGCAACAGGTACACACAGATCCAATATAGCTTGATTAAGTTTCTAGTGTGAAGTCCATGGCATCCATCATTTCAGTCAGGGCTGAGGATAGGCTCAAAGGAGCTACCAACTTCAATGTGTGTAAGCTTCAGATAACAAATATCTTGTAAGAGCATTATCTTGAGCAGTATGTGACCATAGTATTGGAGGAACCCACGAATAGTGAAGGAAGAGCGACCTTTAGGCAGAGTCAAGAAAAGGCCAAGAGAATCATCTTTGACTCATTCAAAGACAATATAATGCCTGCAATGAATCCGTTGATGACTGCCAAGGACTGTATGGATACCTTATCAGTGATTGGAGGTAGGGTTCTTTATCATTAATCCAAGCTTAGGTAGGCCAAAATGGTATAAATGAGGAGTATAATATGGTAATGGGGATGTCAATTTGGAGGCTGAACATTCCCCCATGCCAAAATCATTGCATGTCCTCATGCAACTGAAACATACTCAAACATTTTCCAAAACTTGAGACTCCATTCTCTTTACTCCTATGGGTCAATGATGTTGACATTTGAGGTTTCTTCTTTCAGTTCTCTTTTATGAACCTAATGTATTGTAGGAGTCTTAGTATCTTCTTGAGATTATTAGAAGTATCTTCATGGTCATCTTGGAGTTGTTGGTTGGTTGCCTTCAGTTTCTCATTTTCCTTCTTGATATACCTATCCAGTAGTTGGTATTCCTTCACTTCTTGTTTGAGATCCTGGTTTTGTTTTTGCAACTTCGCAATCTACTTCTTCATCTGTTATTTTTTCAAGGTCTTCATTGGCCTTATTGTCTTTGGCAGGATGCATTCTCTTTCCTCCACTTCCTCCCTCATCCCACAAAAAGTAATAGTAGCTTGTTCCTCCGCCAAAATAGGGATGTCATCCTGGGTTGATAGGTATAGGGAGGTAAGATCTATTGGGTCTTCATGTGTATGAGGACTGGCAATTGCTTTTCCTTTTTTTTCCATACTCCTTGTGGTTCTTTTAAAATGGGGTAATGGATCATAGGTGATCACAAGCTTCCTTTTCTTCTTCTCTGTTTGTGGAATGGTTACAGAAGATTGTTCTATAGACTGTTCATCTCTACTCTTCTCTTTCCTCGAGGATTTTGACATATGACCCCTCTCCTCAAGCGTTACTACTGAGATATCCTCCACTAATTTAGATTTACCTTTTGATTCTTGAATTTTAATAGTTTTATTATATAAGGAAGAGGGATTTACTTGTTAGATTTATCCTTTACTATTCTGGAGGATGATGGGGCTACCTTGCTCTTTTTCTCCTTAGGTTCCTTATTTTTATCTGGAGCAGGTTGAGATGCTTCTATAGGTTCATTTCCTATAGAAAGGTGGTGAGTGATGATGGTTTTCAAACTAAACCCTTGCTTCCTGATCTCATGTATAACTAGTATTTTGATAAGACCCTGATGATAAATGTTAGTCTTCTCAGTTTTGGATAGGCGTTTGACACATCTTACCATCTTGTTCAGGCTCATCCATAAAAATATGGGAAGTTAATTTCAAGGCCTCCTTCAAAGTGCAACAGAAGCCTGAGATGATATAAGAAGGTTACAACATACCTTCCCTCGCAAGTGAGGAATCGTTGAAGACTAGCAAGCATTGGATGATATTCTTCCTTGATATAGTTTCTAGAAATCCCCTTTTTCCAATTAGGATGTTGATGGTCTTCCTTCAGAAATCGTTGGCACATTTATTTATTGATTCCTACTCCTTTCAAATACTTGGCTCCTCTGTTGGGTAATCTTATAGCTTCGCTTAAGGTTTCTTCATTGATGGTTAGCTGCATATTTCCTATGTGCACAATCTCTCCATCATAACCATGAACAAATGCATGTGATACCTTCTCATGAAAACTTGTGAATTTCTATAAATATGGCATCCATCCCACTCTAGCATACTTATCTCTACATAGCTGGAACTCCTCGGTCTCCCTATAAATCTGGAAGACCGGTTCATGTCTACTTACAACCATCCTTATAAATCGTAAGTGAAAACTGGTTTGTAGCGCAAGGGTTTAATCAAATATGAGCATGAGGGTTTGGTATCGTATGTCGCAGAGAGGAGAAGGCTCTGAAAATGGAGAGATATGGGTAACAGTCGGAGAAATGGTGATGGATTCAATAATTTGAATGGTGAGTTTAAATAAAGATGTTGGAAAGAAAAATTAAGACACAATGAGGCTCATTTGGATGGCTTCACCACCCAGATAAGCCATTTCATTTCTACATGTTAGTGCAATGATGGGGATGAGACATTTGGTATCAAGACATCATTGTTGTTTTGGATTGGTGATTGGACCCCTAAGAGGAAAATTTTAGTGTTGAATTATGCGAGATAGATTCATGATGGTTTAAGGATGAATAACGTTCTTGGTTTTGGGGTTGTGGCTCATCATTGTTGGACATGCTTATTTAAGTTCATCCCCACATTCACACATTTGATGTGATTTTTTCCTCCCTCATCTTTTCAAGCGCTTATGTGGTGAGGGCATTGATTAAGGTTAAGCATATGAGTATGAGGGAAGTGAAAGTTAGTTGCATGGTTTTAATACTAAGGTCATAAAATATAGTATACATTTTCATGCCTTTTGTAGTTTTATAAGCAAAGGAAAATAAATAATACCATGTTACCTTTTATTTTACCATTGCATAACCAATACCCATATCATATGCAACTGCCTTTGTATTGTCATAGTTCATCTTTTTAGGATGGAGTTTTCTGGATGCTTACTATGGAATTTCCTGTACTTTATGAATACTTATTTATTATGTGCTTGTCTTGAGTTTCCTCTTTTGTGTCTGGTTCTGCATGCTTGTATGGTGAATAGGCTGATCTCTGAGTCTGAAAAAGACCCCTGATAGGGGCTCTTTGACCCTACCCCATGCCAAGGATGTTGCATATCCTTATGTAAAAAGGCCTGATGCACTGTTCACAAATGGAATAAAATTGATAAGAGATGAGAAATCAAATCAAATTCCAAAAGTGCATTTATTACCTAGCATATGATCCCATGCTTTTAAAAATTGAAATTGCCTTTCTTCTGATGACTTATTAACAAGGGCAGCATTCAACAATGAAAATATGGAGGTTTTAATATTTCTCCTGAAGAATAGATCCAACCTAACTTGCTTCAGAGATTTAGTATCATTAGATGTTATAGATAAATTTCACAGTATAAGTAGATTAGACTCCCTAGTCAAGGCATCACTCTTAAGAAGTTTCCTTCTTAGATAATATAAGCTTTAGATGTCAGACCGGTAAACTTGACTTAAGGTAATTCTCAAATGTACATTTGCTTGTAGTATTTAGTTTGTTAATCTGGATTTTGTATCTTATAAGTGTCAATAGTGACCTTTGTTTGTAGTATTATTTTTTTATGACAAAAGTGAATTTTTCAATCATACAAGTATAAATGAGACATTTCTCAACCATAATCCACTGCCAGCAAGCTTGTTCAGTACTCCGGTGGGGTATTTGTGATAATTAGTGAGAGACATACCTTCCTTAGTCAGAATTCCCCATCGCTAATAGGCATGTTTAGTACCCTGATGGGTTTTCCTAGTCATTCTATAGATCGGTACCCGCTGCCAGCAGACCTATTCAGTATCCCAATGGGTTTGTCTCTTAAACCCTTTTTCCATCAAAGGCTTCTTGTCCATCATCACCTATTTTAGTTTTTGTTAAAGAATTGTTTTGCATGGTGATAGGGGAGGCTCATTTGAAAACCCTTTTACAAGTTGGGATGGTATTGGGTTAGAAGGTATATTCTCTTATTTGAATGTCTTTAAAGATTTATCTAAAGTAAAAATAAACTTATGTATGCACATTTTTTGAATGATCTAGATGTATGATTTGTCTGAGTTTGTCCATAAGAGAATGACCTAAAGTTACCTTAGGGTACTGATGCATCCTCTTCCATAAATTTTTTCCTAGTGTGCCCATGACAAAGAGTGTTCATATACTCATATGCCACTCTTTAATAAATATAACCCAATGATTACTATTGAAGTCTAGTTAGGGTGAAATGGTTACTTATAGGCTAATATGATTTTATCCCTTTAATCATGATGAAATATTGGATAAAGGCAACCACTAGACTTTGAATCAGATTAAACATGGTTCCTTTAACAACATAGGTAAATACTGTCTTATTTGTCAAGCAACAGAACCAAAAGAAATTAAAAATACTTCCCTTTACTCAGAAATAGAAACAAAAGAAATTAAAAATACTTCCCTTTAGTCAGCAACATAACCAAAAGAAATTAAAAATACTTCCCTTTAGTCATCTACAGAACCAAAATAAATCATTCCTTCATAAGGGTTTCCATTTGATGTTGCATTCATCTCCTTGGTTCCAGCTTAAGGGGTTACTACATGGCTCCACATAAGTACAACATTCTTTGTCAATTAGGTGATGTGTCCTGATAGTACCGTATAAGAAAAGACTTCTGGTATTGGACTAGCACAGGACTGCTGGTACTGGACCAGAACGGAATTTTTGGTACCAGATCAACACTGTTGGTACTGGACCAGAACAAAGTATTGTTGATGTCTGCAACTGATGTTTTAGAAAGTTCATGAAAGATCAAATAAATTATAGAAATCGACTAACAAAAATAAAATGTGAAAGTAAACCAAAGGAGGTAAGAATTCATTGTTACCTTCATCTTATTAACAAAACACAATCCACACCTTTGTACAAAATTTTTAAAAAGTAAATCACTCAATCAATGTGGATCAGTAGGAAGATCTCCTTCCTTACTGATCACCTTCATATTTGAATTATGTAGCACACATGTCAGAAATTCCTCTTTTGACAGGGGTTTGTTATAAATTCTCAATCGGTGCCCATTCACAAGTAGGGGTGTATGATGTTCATCAATTGTCTTTATTTTGATTGAAATATTATCATAGATAGTGTCAATTTCGTAAGGTCCTAACCAACGAGTAGTTAACTTACTTTTGAAGTTCTTGAACCTACTATCATACAACAAGGCCCAATCTCCCAGTTGAAATTTTTTATTTTTAAGATACTTGTCAGGCCATTTTGTTCTCTGCTCTTGAATGAGGGTGGTTCTTTGAAGTGCTTCCTGCCTGATTTCATCCATCTCATTAAGTTGCAAGAGCCTTTGTTGTTGAGCTTCATCTAAGTTCATGCCAACTTGTACAGTATTCCTGAAGGTTTTGATCTAGAATTCTATGGGGAGAAGCACCTGCTTCCCATACACCAATTCGTAAGGTGTATGTCATGTTGTATTCCTCTAGGTGATTCTATAAGCCCATAAGGCTTCTAGTAATATATCAGCCCAATCCTTGTGGTGTAGCTGTACTGTTTTAGTAAGAATGGACTTAATGACTTTGTTGGTGGATTCTACTTGTCCATTCACATGTGGATGATAAGGTGTATATTTCATGTGCTTGATCTGGTACTGTTCTGTAACTTCTTTAACTAGATGAGAGGTAAATTGAGTCCTTTAATCAGTCATAATTTCTTGAGGTACACAAAATATAGTAAAGGTGTCATTAAAAAGGAGCTCTACCACTGATTGTTCGCTTGCGGCTGGTAAGGATTTTGCTTCAAACCACTTAGTCACATAGTCAGTACACATAAGTATATACTTTTTCTTTTTAGATGCAGTGTTAATGGGCCCTACAAAATCTAATGCCCATTTCTCGAAAGGCTCAATGACTACTTGGACTTGAAGTGGAATTTGGTCTCGTGCAGTAGGCTTACCCGTTCGTTGGGATTCATCGCAATTGGATACATAAGTTCTAGCATCTTTGAAAATATTAGGCCAATAATAACTAGATTGCAAAAATTTATAAGCAGTCCTCTTGTCAACAAAGTGGCCTCCACAAGGACCATCATGGCAGGCTTGCAGAATATCATGGATTTCATCTTCCCTTACACATCTCTTGATTACCAAATCCAGTCATGTTTTGTAAAGACAATCATCATGCCACATGTATTTTGCACTTAGCTGAATTACTTTCTTTTTTTCTCTAGGAGACAATTTCTGAGGCATCTTCCCTATTACAAGATAGTTAGATACATTTGCATACCAAGGAGTAAATGTAGAAATAGAAAACATATTTTCATCAAGAAAGTTATCATCTACTGGTGCATTATCTCCCAGATGAATCATTCTACATAAGAAATCAGCCACAAGATTATCCTTACTGGGTCTATCAATAATATTGATGCTAAACTCTTGTAATAATAGAAACCATCTTGTAACTCTAGGGTTTGTTACAGGTTTTTTCATTAGGAATTTTATGGTTGAATTATTAGTGTGTACAAAAGCTTGATATCCTGTAATGTAGTGTCTAAATTTATTGATAGCATGGACTACAACTAACAATTCTTTTTTTGTGACAGTATAATTAACTTCTGTTGGGGAAAGATTTTTACTGACAAAGTAAATAGAATAAGGCATCTGATTTTCCCTTTGTCCAAGAACTGCCCCCAGGGCTATGTCTGAGGCATCGATACAAATATGAAAAGGAAGGGACCAATTTGGTCCACTTAATACGGGAGTACTTGACAATTTCTATTTTAGAATTTCAAAAGATACTTGGCATTCATCATTCCAATTAAATTCAACTTCTCTAGATAATAACTTAAATAAGGGAATAGCTAAGCTTGTAAAATTCAGAATGAATCTCCTATAGTAGCCAGCATGCCCTAAAATGTTGTGAACTTCCTTTTGTGAGGAAGGTATTCTGATTTGTGTGATGATGTGAATCTTTGATGGATCAACTCTGTTATAGCAAGATTTGCCTCACCATTGCTAGCTTGCACAAAGGGCCTTTTTCCATTTCCCTATGTAGACTTATCATCCATTTTTTACAAATCCAGAGCTAAAAATAAACATTTGTCCACATATACTTGCCCTATCAACTATACAATAAGCGTATATGCAGGTTGCTCCACTACAGGCCATGTACATCGGTATTTGTGCCAGAAAATACAAAAATGGAGTTTGGTTTTCATGTCATGACAAGAGATCTCTGATCCTTGGCCTTCCATATACTGGAAATGTTCTGAATCGACCCTTTAATTTCATTTTGAAGGCTATCAGAGCACAATTTCGAGCTATGGAAAAGAAGGAGAAAGAATTCAACTTTGAGAGAAAAGTTACTCTGGAGAAATTATGTCATATTGAGTCTGCATCCCTTTGTCCCTCATGTCTGAACACAGTGTTCAGTCCCCAAGATCTTTCCCTATTGTTGAGAGAATATCATTGTCTCTCTCTTTTGAGATCACCTTTGGTAGAGGATTTAAGTGGTGGAGACCAAGTTGGAAGGAACTTGGTTACTTCATTTCGAACCATGCCAACATGGAAGTCTGTAATGTTGACACTTATGTTGATCAATTATTAATATAAATAATCCTTTCCCATCCTATTGGTATCATTCAAATATATGATTATTATCCATGGGCATGTTTGCAATGTTTATTAATGGATTATGCTATCTGATGTGCTAACCCCTTTACATTATCACTATATACTTTCTTTGCTTGTTTTTTGAGAAATTATTGCAGGTATAAAGCTTTGGGTCAGACTGCTTAACAGTGGAACATCATCAAACATTGGATCAAGGTAGGCCTCTTTCTTATATTTCACATTATTTTATATAGAATACAATGGAATTGAGTTGATTTCTATAGTCATCCCTGTCTGTTATGGTTTATCCTTGGCCATAGATATTTTTTCCCTCGTAACAAACTCTCATTACAGAACCAGAGATGTGATGTCCCAAAACAATACCTTTAGTGAGAATCATCTTTGACTTTTCATTACTTAGGGAAAGATTAGTTTCCTTACACCTAATAAATACTTTTTCTAGACTGGTCAAAGCTTCCTGGAAGTCATTTCCATGGACTGTAAATTCATCCATGTAGACTTCTATGCAATCATTGGTAAAGTCAGAAAAAATGGCTAGGACAGCCCTTTGAAAAGTGGTTGGAGCATTGCAAAGTCCAAGAGGAATAACCCTATAAGAATAGGTTCCCCATGGGTAGGTGAAAGTGGTCTTCTCTTGGTCTTCGAGTGTTATTTGTATTTGGTTATAACCACTAAACCCATCTAGGAATGAGAAATACTTCTTTCTAGACAAGGTATCCAACACCTAATCAATGAAGGGTAAGGGAAAATCATCCCTATGGGTGGCTTTGTTCAACTCCCTAAAGTGTACACATATTCTCCACTTACTTTTTTTCTTGGGAACTATGACAAGTGGAGACACCCATTGACTATCTGAAATGGGGTATATGATATTGTCTTGAAGGAGTTTTTGCAATTCCTCTTTTACAATATCTTTGAGGGTTGGATTCATCCTTCGTTGAGGTTGTCTAACCAGTCTGATTTGGTCATTAGTGTAGATATAATGTGTGCATTTGTCAGGTTGAATTCCTTTCATGTCTTCATAATCCCATGCAAAGGCATCAAATTGTCTTCGGAGCATTTCAATTACTTGTATCTTTTGTTATGGTTCCAAACTAGAGTTGATATGCAAACATTTTCCTAGGATAATCTCAAAAGCTTAGTACTTTCTTCCTTCTCTGAGGAAGCTGGTGATAAATTATATAATTGAGTGATATCAAGGTGCCAAGTTTGTTGGAATTTGGAACTAAAAAATGTGTGACAATTCTGCAAAAGACCTAAGATATTCAATGCAGTTTGTATTAGCCAAAAGGAAACTTAAGATGTGGTCATGTGATTGTTCTTGCATACCTTTTACTTGTTCAAGTGTTAACAGTGGTCGGATGCAGTCTTCCTCTCCATAAGGGTTTTTTATCCAAAGAGGTATCTCTTGTGTTGGTTGGGCAGGAAGGAAGAGAACAAGGTTTTAGCTATGTGTGCCATTGGATATAGTCATCTCGCCAGACCAACAACTGATAAAGGAATCTGCTGTGGCCAGCCAAGGGCAGCCAAGAACCACAAGGTGTCCTGGTTTGGAGGATGATTTGGAATAGATGACTAGAAAGTATACTGGATATTCCTAAGAAGCTAGTGTAACTGTGACATCATCTAAACTTCATGTAGGGCTAATGACTGACTTATCTGCCAACTCTATCATGGTTTGGGTTGGTCTTAACTGAATGATTTGGAGTTTTTTTATAGTGTCAAAATACATTACATTAATTTTTTCACCCAGATCAATGAATTTGTTTGGTGAGGAAATACCATTAATTTCAACAGTGACTACTGGATTTCTAGGGTCATTATATTTATATGGCATTTCAGAAATAAATTCAGATAATTTTCCTACTACCTGAATAAGGGGAGGTTCCTTCTTCTTCCTTCCTAGTTTATTAAGGCAAATATCCCTTATGATTTTGGCATATATGGGGATATCTTTGATGGCTTGCAATAGAGGTATTTTTATACATTCATTTCATAAATCATCCTCTATGTCTTTGTGCAAGGGTGGGTCAGGTTTCTTCACTAATAGTTGTTGGCCCTTGACCAAGATTTGGGAGATTCTTGGTCTTGTTGAACTATTTTGGAGTTCGATAGCCTATCAAAGGAGGAGTGCAAGACGAAGTGGATATCATGTTATCTCAGCCCCTTTTTGGGTTCTTTTTGGTTTTTTGAGATTATGTAATGGGATTGGGATGTTGGCCCATGGGTTTACCCATGTTTAGGCCTATTTTGTAATATATAAATAGATTCTTAGGCTAGATAGAAGTGTGTGCGAAAGAATATATGTGATGTGAATGTATGCTAAGTGCAAGTAGAGTCTGTAAGTTCTTTTTGTGTGACTGTAAGAGACTTCTAGAGCTAAGTACAAGTGGTTGTAACAGATGGTGGAAGGATTTGTGCTGTAATGCAAGGAAGAAGGATCTAGCGAGCTGCGCATATCTTCTTTCCTACATGGAGAAGGGTTCAGAGGCTCTTTGCATGTAACCTATTGACTGAAGACAATAAAGAATAATAGTTGGTGGATGTAGCCCCAGGGTGGGGGTGAACCACATAAACACCGTGTTGTTCTGCTTTGTGCTTGTCTTGATGTGTTTATAACTTCTCTTGCTAAGTTCTTTGATATAGATATATAGATCTACTTATGCTTTGTGATATGAAAAATAGATATTACTTCTATGAATGTGATTAGTGCTTGCTTCTACTAGATCTGATCCATCTATTTGTGTTAAATGCTTAAATACATTGGATCAATGTGAAAGATGTGAAGCTTTGTTTTATCAGGGAAGTAGATATCGATTGCATATTGAGGAACTGTTGATGCTAAGTTCTTTGTTAAGTATCATAATAACAGATCTATGTCCCAGTTAAGTTTGTAGACACCTGAGTCTCACAACCACCCAAGCCTCTACCTCGGGTGAGACTTCATCTGCTTCTCAGGTGTTGCCAAAAGGGTCAGTAGTTAGGGTTTTGTTGTTGTCTTGTTGTAGCGTTGAACCCTAGGTTTTCCCCCGTGCCAACAAATGGTTCTATTGTCGGGACCAAAATTGTGATTGCTGGGAACTGAGAAAGAAGAATCTTTGTCCAAAGATTCATCCTGAAGTTGTGAAATCTATATGCATAGATCTATCACTCTAGTGTGTTGTATTCTACTTGATTTATAAATCTCTGTGCTAAAATAAAGAAGACCGATATAAAGAAAAGAAGTCGGATCTGGAGGAGAGAAGAAAGATCTGAAAGCTTTATGCTCTAAGAAAGGTAAAAGTGAGATTTTTTTATTAAAAGAGATAATATATGCAAGCTTTGTGCTCTGATAAAGGTAATAATAGTGAAAAGTTTTAGATCTAGAAGCTTTGTGCTTTGTAGAAGTAAGATAAGTGGAAATTTTTGTTTCTAGAGTATGGATCTAGGTATGTTTAATAGAATCTGTCCTAGTTCAAAAACTAGGGTATTGAGAGATGAAGGAAGATTTGATATTAATAGATCTGATAAGAATAGTGAAAGATATGTTATACCTATGCATAGAAAGAATGTTTGGACTAACAAATGGATGCAGGATCCTAGAAAGAATTTGTTGCAGGTTAGCTCCTATGCTCCTAGCATGAAAAACAAGAGAAGTTAGGGATCATTTCAAAGAAAGAGAGGATTAACCCTCTATTACAGCTGCAAACGGCTAGGACATCTTGCTAAGGAATTCCCTAGAAGAAGACCTGGTTGTCTTTATTGCAAAGCTACGGACCATGAAGTGTTGGATTTCCCTATAATAATCACTAAACTTGAAGGAATGAATCTGAACTAACAAAACCCTAAGGTACATCCAGAAATAGAAGAATCCTAGAGAGAATCAGAGAAAGTATTGTTACAAATGAAAGAACCCTTGAATGACCATCGACATGTTAGATTATTAGAGATCCTCAAAGAAAAATAATGCATCGAAGCAAGAATAGGAGACTTTGACATTGACTGTGTTATGGATGAAGAGACACTGGTGAATATCATGACAGAGAGAACTTGGGAAGCTATAGGGAGGCCTGCTATGATTCCTTCATTAGGAGGAATAGAATTAATCAGAGGAAAACTGGTAAACCTATGTGGAAATCTCACTCAAATACCTACAAATGCCAATGGAAATTCGACAGAAGACGATTTCAAGATTATTAAATTTATTGAAGATAGCACCCCATTTACCATGTTACTAGGAAAACCTTGGATTGATAGAAATCAAGCCAGACAAAAGGAAGAAGACAAGGTTTTGGAGCAGAAGAAACAAGAATTAAAAGATTTCATGACCAAAAGAATCGCACACTTGATTAAAGAATAAGAGAACAGATCGAAGCTATTTAACACTAGAGGCCCAGATATCGAAGCTGCAATAACATTAGAGGAATCACAGAAGAATGAAGTACCTGCCCCAGATAAAGAAGAGGTACTACCCTTGAATCCTAGGAAAGAATCTCAACAGTGTGTAGTGACTATGTCAAACAAAGATAAGAATCAGAATGGAAAAAGGCATACTAAGAAAAATCTCACTGGAAAGACGGATAGGAAGTTAAGTAAGAAGAGGGATAAGATTGAAAATTTATAGAAAGTTCCAGAGGGAAATTCGCAGGAGGGAAATTTGCAAAATTGGAACTTCGTCGAGATATCAGAACAGCAACACTTGGAACTCCACCATGGCGAAGCAATATAGTTGTTGGGGACATTATAACCATTCAATCAACGCTCCAAATAGGAAGAAAGGAAATTATGGTTTATCATCAGACCATTGGACCACGCCATAATGGACAGAATAGGGTCAATTGAGGCTTCATACCCGTTGCAAGCGAACCATTGTCGAGTTACCTATTTATACCATAGCGTCATGCACCGAGAACACTTTTTCTAATTGAGAATTTGAGCCCACATACTAAGCCAAGTTCATACAGTTATTGTTATGCTCTTGTTCTCTATCTCACTATAGTGTCTAAGTTAATTTGACCCCGATCTAATTAACCTCAAGCGCATATGTTCGAGGAACTCAAAGAATCAGTGACAGAAGTACTCCTTGACCTGATGACTGAAAGATTCATGTCAGAGAGAGGATTATCCACAGGTGTACAAGCATCATCCACGAGAGGACTGCCAGCCTCTCTATTAACTACTCAAGTCAGACCATCCCGGTCATCAAATGAGAAGCGAACTAAGCACGCAGATGATCTCACCAATGATAAGTTGATTCCAAGAATATTACCCACCTATATGCCACCTCTGAGCATGTTAATAAATCAAGACAGTGTGCCCAGAGACTTTGAGTACACCTTGATCACTATGTACCTCTCTAAAGGGATACACGCAATTTGTGCAGACCAAGAAATGATTGTAGCGTTGAAGTTTAGTGACTTCAACCTCTCCGAAAGGAAGGTCTACAACATCCTCACCTCACGTAAGTACCTGACTAGAACAAAGGGAAAGAATTCAAAGATTGTCCCTTAGTCATGGACCCATAACCTTGCACAGTCCACCCTGCTGAACATTATGAAGATTCTGCACTTCGAACGATACGAGGAGGTGAATACATGTGTCAAATTGTTGTTTTCTTTTTACCATGGAGGTTATCTATGGTTAAACCATCACATAACAGTGGATCCAACATTGATAAATCATATCACAGGGCTAAGTATGCAAGGCCCTGACCCTCAGGATTTCTATCTTGGAAAAACAATGGATTGCACTCTAGCTCAAAGGATCAAAGACACCTACGGTTTTCTTGAGAAGGGAACGCGAGGCTATAAGGTAGCTTCTATCTAGAGAGGTGTAGTGTGCCTCGCCTATCAATTGATCGCAAGAAAGTTAGTACAAAATAACCGACCCACCCAAGTCATTGGTTTTGTAGTTGACCTCGCAGGGAAGTGCGCGAAGGGCCTACAAATGAATTGGGTGAAGTACCTAGTGAACCAATTAGAACTTGACTATAGAGAATCCCAGGATCAAGGGTATGAATTTCACTTCAACTGGCTATTGATCCTGATCTCTTTCATTGCCTGGGAGATGCCATAAGGTGCGACCTTCCCAGACAGCGAGCCCTTTGAGCCATTGGTTGTGAAGTTCAGCACATTGTGGTATTCAAGCGACATGAATAAACAGTGGTAGTCCAAGGTTGTATTTCACACATACTAAAACCATTTGAAGGTATTCATACAGTCCGCGCCTTGCATAACTCTACATACTTTACAAAAGTTTCTACCTTTGATGAAATTTAACATTGACCACCATTTCATTTATATCATAGCGTGCGCTGATGAGCACAAGCAACAACTTCAGTCCTACTACAAGCTAATGGAGGAGGAATTGGAGGAGATCACCAAGGACTAGTCGACAGACCTCCTCATTCCAACAGACCCTACAGAGATATCGAATATAGACAGTCCAGAAACTTCATAGGATACACCCAGACCTAACAAGACGAAGAAAACTGAAGAGGTTCAGGATTTAGACAGTGCATCTGTGAATATTGTTGCCATCTCACCAGAGAAAGGAGGTGATGGTGGAGAGATAGATGGTGCAGAAGTTGAAAAGAAGAAAGGCAAGGTTACACTTCCTAGAGATGAGGAGGAACCCTAAAAGAAAAGGAAGGTTTCCCCCCCAAATCCTTCCTCCCAGAAGAAATCGAAAGCTTCTATGACCAAAATGCAAACTATCCTCACCTCATATGACTTCGATTTCATTATAGTGGCCCTGAATGATCCTTCAATGGAGATAGCAGAGAAACAAGAGGCTAACTAGGAAGCGATGTACAATAGAATCGAGATTGATCTCCAAGGAGTACAACAAGCACTACAGTCCAATCGTGCAGTCTCCACTGTGCCTCTGCCATTAGGAACAATAGAACTAAGAGATGAGCCAACTCAACTCCACCAAATAGCTAATACATTCAAAGCTTGCCTTCGATGAGTGCAAGAAGAAACATCGCAAGCCACCCAAGCTTTGACACAAGTACAAGGAGTCCTTGTAGAGAAACATAGTACTATAGAATGAGAGAATCTTTCTCTCTAGGAAAATTTCGACGAAGAAAAATCCCAACTATAGAAAGAAAAGGAACAATTGCTCACAGAGAAACTTGAAGTAAAATAAATGGTCAATAGAGTGATTCTCTCTATGATAGTCGTAGAAGTAAATACCGAAGAGGGAATTCCACAACAAGTAGTGCAACTTGAAGAAATGATCCAATAGATACAACAATGCATAGCAGACTTGGAGCTACATGCAGTACCCAAGACTCCTCAAGATGTAAGAGACCAAAGGGAAGAAACCGCCAAGAGCGCAATTGAGAGACTGAAGGCTCTTGTCAAGGAGTGCAACTAGCTAAGTGACCACAGTGCCCAAACGTATAAGAAGATCACTGAGAATCCATAATTGTAGGCACTGGAGTCATATCTCCAAGAAGCAAAGCAACACACAGAGATACTACAGGTGCAGTTGAAGGCCTTGTCAGTTGTAGAAAGAATGAAGTGGTCTCAATAGCAGCGCATCGTCCAGCAGAAGATTCATATGATTCAAATCAAAGTTATGGAAGTAACTCAATGGCTCCAACCCATGCAAGATAAGGCATATTAGTTGTTCACAGAGGTCGAGAGATGAGGAGCAGAGTTGGAACAGGTTGTCACCACAACAGAACAACACCTAGAAGGGCTAGTGAATTATGCAGTAATTCAGGAGTTCACCGAGAAACAGGTCGTAGCACAACAATAGGTCAAAGAAGCTAAAGATAAGCTCGAGGTGTTTGAGGAATAAATATTCATACCAAAGTGACTCGGGATGAGTCACAGGTGAGTGTTGGGGGCCTGTTGGCCCTTGACCAAGATTTGGGATATTCTTGGTCATGTTGACCTATTTTGGACTTCGACAACCTATCGAAGGAGGAGCACAAGACGAAGTGGAAATCATGGGATCTAGGCCCCTTTTTGGGTCCTTTTTGGTTTTTTGAGATTATGTAACGGGTTTGGGATGTCGGCCCATGGTTTTACCCATGTTTAGGCCTATTTTGTAATATATAAATAGATGCTTAGGCTAGATAAAAGTGTGTGTGAAGGCATCTATCTAATGTGAATGTATGCTAAGTGCAAGTAGAGTATGTAAGTTCTTTTTGCGTGACTATAAGAGACTTACAGAGCTAAGTGCAAGTAGTTGTAATGGACGATGGAAGGATTTGTGTTGTAATGCAAGGAAGAAGGATCTAGTGAGCTACACATATATTTTGTTCTATGCAGAGAAGGGTTTGGAGGCTATGTGCATGTAACCTATTGACTGAAGACAATAAAGAAGAAGAGTTGGTGGACATAGCCCCAGGGTGGGGGTGAACCATGTAAACACTGTTTTTTTCTGCTTTGTGCTTGTCTTGATGTGTTTATAACTTCTCTTGCTAAGTGCTTTGATATAGATAGATAGATACACTTATGGTTTGTTCTATGAACATTAGATCCAACTTCTATAAATGTGCTTAGTGCTTGCTTTTTCTATATATGATCCATCTATTTATGTTAAGTTCTTAAGTACAATATATCAGTGTGAAAGTTGCAAAGCTATGTTTTATCAACGAAGTATATATTGATTTCATTTTGAGGAACTGTTGATGCTAAGTTCTCTATTAAGTATCATAATCACAGATCTATGTCCCAGCTAATGTTGGAGACACCTGATTCTCGCAACCACCCCTGCCTCTACCTCAGTTGAGACTTCATATGCTTCGTAGGTGTTGCCAAAAGGGTCGGTAGATAGGGTTTTGTTGGTGTGTTTTTGTAGCATTGAACCCTGGGTCTGCTCCTATGCCAACAATAGTCTTTCAGGGTAGGTTGGAAGATTAACGTGTTGAGGTACTCCTACGGCTTAAGAAGTGGTTGGAATATGAGGGGAAGTCTCTCCTTCTTAAGGGGTGGTTTGAGTGTTTTCTTGTTCAGAATGATTACCATTTTCTTCTTGAATTATTACTCTAGAATTTGATTGATTTACAACTTTCTCGGATCTTAGTTGAATTTCATAGGTGGGAAAGGTTTGTATTTCTACATTCTGCACAGGGTGGGTGGGTTGATTATTGAGGTTAGGAATTGGTTGGGTAGGGATTGTTGTTGGTCTAGGAGGGTTGTGGGAAGCTTAGTTATATGGTTTTTGATTGGAATTTATAGGTTCTTACTATTGTTGGTTAGGGTTCAAGGGTGTTGTGAATTGTTGTTGTATAGGAGGTGGAAGTAAATATTGCATTTGACGTGGGTTAAATCTAGGTAGTAGTTGGGACATGTTTGTGGGATATTGTGGATATGTAGGGTAAGAGGGATTCCCATACACAACCCCCCTCCAACCTTATTTCCAAGGTTGAGTTTGAGCTTACTGAGGTGCCCATTGCAAATAGGGCATTGGAGGAGAACCCCATTGCTTCTATTGGTATTGTGTATTGGGGTCATAAAATGCATTGGGGTTTTGTGGTCTCCAAGGCCTCCTAGAGGGGTATGGTTGTTATTGTGAGACTTCCCCTCCCCTATACATGGATTGCAGCTCAAGCAAAGTTGGACACTCAGATGTGGGGTGCTCTAGTGTACATAGGTCACAGACTACTATGACATTTAATGGGAATTCTTTCTCAAGGTGCTTCTTTCGACATTTAGGACAAAAGATTGCAAAAACAACCTCTTATTGTTGTTTCTTTTTCATTTTTAGAGTATCTAACTGGTTACTGATTTTCCTCCAGATGTTTGTTTTAAATTTCTCCAATAAGTTTCCTAACTCAATTCTGGCGACAGTCCTGAGCTTTGTCTTGAATTTATGCTAAAACAATCTCTTGGTCCTTTTCCTATTTTAGCTTGTACCCTTGAGTATCTTCTACAATAATCTACAATTTCTGCAAAGGGTTTTTGGTGCACATCTCCTGAACTTAACAAATTTAAAACTTCTATGCAGTCATCTCTAAGACCTTTCAAAAATATAGTTCTTACTACAACTAGGTCTGTGGTGAATAATTTTGATTTCTGATAATTGTATAACAACCTTTCTAAGTAGTCTTTCATCTTTTGTTTTCTGTATTTTGAAAATGTCATTTTTAGCATTATCCTTACAATAGTCTTGGTATTTTTGTAAAAATGTTTCTTTCATCTGATCCCAAGAGAGAATTGTATTTTCTCCTAAGCTCATGAACCATCTCAAGGCTGAGTCTTTTATTGTGGCTAGAAAGAGCTTAAGTTTTTGGGCATCGTCTGAGTATTTATAGCTTCTACATAATATGTCAAACTTGAATAAAAATAAGTTTGGATCTTTAGTTGACATACCTATAAAAGTGGGTAATGATGATAGTGGGATATTTTTCATGTTAATGTTTCTATAAATATCCAAGATTGGGAACCTGAAGGTCTTAGTCTCAGTGTCTACATTTTCATTTCCTTCTTCTTCTTTCATTTCACTAGGTGCTCCTCCTCCACTTATATATGGTTCAGAAACTGGATTTTGTGTGTGTTCTAAATGTTCAGTGCCTTCAGCAGACTCACGTTCTATCTTCTCCAGTGTTGATTCTTCAATTCTAGGTTCCTCTTCTAGAGCCTCTCTAGCTCCCCTTGAACTCCCTCCTGGTGGAATTTTTCCTGCTCCAATGTCAGTTGAATTAGTGGGGGTGTTTGTTTTTGAATCTTTAGAGATTATAAATATACCCTTATTATCTCTATATCTATGCATAAAAATAAAAATTTGATACTTAACTCAATTGAAATCTTAATTCTATATAGAAGGTAAGAAGGAAACATGGCTTCTGAGAACCCCACTCTAGTGGCCACATGGATCTTCACTCATGTCTTAAAGGTTTTATTCTCCTCCCTTAAGCATCCTTTAAAATTATTCAAAAACTTATGCAAACAATCTAAGCTAAAATCACTTCCTACCATTTGGAACTCCCGGACAACGACGCCAAATTGTTGTGTTGCTTATATGATTAGTATAATGCACTCAGTAATTATCAATCTGGGATTCGTAATCAATAGAGTTACAAAACACCATTAAGAGAGGTAATTCTAATTTCATGAGTATAGAAATAATCTTGATTAAGAAACAAATTGAAACACACTTTGGTTGCCTTTCATAGAGAAGCTATCTACTCCATTGAGGCACATGCAAATATGAGATGGAGTTATTTGATAGATCAAATCTATTATCTGACCTAGAAATCTAACTATGCAATACATGGTAATAAATGAAATTCTTCTATTAAACTTCAATCTCAAGAGATGTTCTATAATATGTAACGTTGCTTCACATGATGTAATATGCTAACTCTCTACTACTTCCACCATGCTTGCCATGACGATTTAAACAGTCTTAGTTGTGAAACACAAGGAGGTGAAATCTTTTACAAATCAACAATTGACAAATTTATATATTCGGTTACATATTTTAAGCTTCATCCTCATGACACGAAGTGTATGAGGATGAAGCAATAAACAAACTAGCCTAATATAGTCTTGCTAGAACTTGATGATTTCATAAACACTCAACAATTATCTTGGGCACGATCTGGAGCCAATCTTAGCATACTTTGTTTTCATGTATTGGTATCGGATCGTGACAAGAGAGGTTCAGTAGATAGTATTGGATCTGAATAGTACGCAATTGGTTGGTACCAGACTAGAACAGTCTGCGATCATTGGTACCAGATCACGACAGTGAATGTTCTGTGGGTACCGTATCTGAATGAAAGGTGCGCTTGGTACCAGATTCAGACAGTGGGCAATCTGGCACACAAGTACTAGATAACTGAGTTGACATAGAAGTGTTTGAATTCATCCAAAGGTCAAAGGCTACACATGACAATTGTAAACATTACTACATGAAATATTTAGTCTCCTAGTTTAATAAACCACAAAATGCATGAATTCAATTGTACTTTACCTTATGACCTTATCAATGACTGGAGGTAGGGTTCTTTATCATTGATCCAAGCTTAGGTAGACCAAAACGGTATAAATGAGGAGTATAATATGGTAATGGGGATGTCAATTTGGAGGCTCATTTGTAATAAGTTGGATCATTTTGCTAAATATTGTTGGTTTAGAAATAAATATCCAAGGAAAGGAAAACATCATGCCTCAACTGTTGAGGATGATGAATCCAAAAGAAATTAGAAATGTCCTTCTAATGAGAAAGAAAATAGAAAAGAATATTACTTGGTTTTTGCCTTATCTAGTTCAGTTTCCATAGGGCCAAAAACTTGGTTAGTAGACAGTGGTGCATCAAAGCACATGACATCGTACAAGGAGATCCTCTCAGATTTTGAGACAAAATCATTTGCAGAGTAGGTCAAGCTTGGGTATGAAAAATGTTACAATATAGAAGGAGTAGGCTCTATATCCTTTAGATTTGAATCTGGGGCTAGAATTCATGGTGATGAAGTATTATATGATCCAGGGCTCAAGAAGAATCTATTATCAGTTGAAACCCTTGAGGACAAGGGATATTGGGTGATCTTCAAGGACATGAAGGTACTACTATGGGCTAAAGGTATCCACTTAATTACAACAAAACCTATTGGAACTTGCAGTGGAGGACTTTATGTCATGTCAAGACAGTCAGTTCAGGCATTGGCTCATGATGCAACTAGCTCTAGCGAGTTATGGCACAAAACACTTCGACATAGTCATTACAAAGCTCTTCTATATCTACAGAAAATGGTATGTGGCATGTACTATATTTCTCTTAGTAAAAATGAAATTTGTAAGGGATGCATGCTAGGTAAAAATATAAAGAAATCATTTCCTATTAGTGACAACAAAGCTCAGGGCATCTTAGACTGTGTTCATTCTGATGTATGTGGTCCCATGTCATCTCCCTCACTCATTGTTTGTTTGTATTATGTCATTTTTATTGATGATTACTCATGAAAATGTTGGATATATTTCCTTAAAGCTAAAAGTGACTGTAACATCCCATTTCTAACCCTTATGAACTATAATGTATTATGTAAATATGACTTAGGTTGGTGAGCCGGTAAAGTTGAGAAGGGGCTAGAGTTCCTAGGAAATGTAATACTTCATAAACTTTAATAAAATACATCGTTGGTTGCAAGACCAACAAGGACAAAAGGGATAGGGGGCTATGATTATACGAGAGAGGGGGCTTGAGGGACTAAGTCTTGTTATTATTATTTTATTTACCCATAATTGATTTTATGGAGAAAAGGGGGTTACATGAGCTTCTTGAGGGAGGCCATGTGGTTCTTGATTTCCAAGTAATTATATAAACCCATCTTTGGTTTGGGTGGGGGCTCGATTGTCCACTTGTTCTTATTCTTTCATTGCTACACCTTTTCCACTCTTCATTTTTGGGAGAATCAATCTTGTTGCATTTGTATGCTCTTAGTCTGAGCATGGATATGAATGGCAGCATTAGGGTGGCTTGGGGAGAAGTTAGGGGATCATTCTTCCTTTGGTTTTTCCTCTTCTCACTGGTTCTTCTTTCTCTTCACTCACTACCGCTAGTTTGTGTGCTCTTGGGATGAGCATGGAAACGGATGGCAGGGAGAGGAGAGCCATCGTTGAATGGATGTAATGATTTACTGATCATTCTAGGAGGAAATGGATGCCTATGTGCATGAACTTGATGGAATTTTGGATGGAATTATCCACAACTGAGAGTCCTTGGAATTTCCAGTAGGGAGATTTCCTGACCAGTAGCACTAGAGCACTGGAGAGAAATGGAACAACCTCAGTGACTTCATGGAAGATAAAGTTGTTCATTTCTTCGAGTTGTGCGTGCTAAGGGGGAAAGAGAGATGGAAATTAGGATTGTTGTGAGGTTGGTAAACCTAAGAGCTACTTAGCCAACTACTGTGTATTTAGACTTGGCCTAGTACCCATCCTTGTGGATTCATAGCCCTAGCTCGGGGTTGACCTACTGTTGAGAGTAAATGAATAGTAGTGTCTATGGTTGGGAGGAACGTCATTAGTCTGTAGCCAGTTGGTGAATGTTTACTTGCAAAGATAATTTCTCTCTTTGTTTTATGTTTAATGTATTCCATTGTGTATTTAATTATCTCTGAGATATGTATTCTAATGTGCCTTCTTGATGGTTATTTGTTGTGCATGGCACATTGTTTATCTATTTTATGATGTGACATGGATCTTGTCTTATGCATGTGGTGTGCATGATTCTAAAATTATTGAGAAGTCCTTTGTTTTCAAATTTGGATCATAGAGCGGAGTCTTGGGGCTACAATGTGCCTATCCTGTGGGTGGTTGGGTGTATTGCAGCCTATTTAAGCTAACGTAGCTCGGCTTGAGGGTGGGTGGGTATGTTACAAAATCATATCATACCTTCTGGTTGAAACATCGGGCTGGTATGGGCCATATATGTTGGTTAGAGTCTCTTGGTTGAGATCGATTGATGACCTTGAATTCAAAAATCTGAAGAGGAATGGTGTTGCAAAGTCCACGCAGAAGCCAGAACGTCAGAGATTCTTTGTAAGGGGTTCAAAGGATCATGACCATTCTCTTTGAATTCGAGAGTGATCACCACTATGGGATTAAGAGAGATCTATATCATTGGATCAGAGGGATGGTGAGTAGGATCCATCCGATGAAGGAAAAACCAGAAGTTGGGAAATGTTAAGTCCCAGTCGTCAAATCTAGATGGTTGATCGTCAATCATTGATCGAGGCCAAGAACGAAGGGTAATACTTCATAACTTCATTGCTTTGGCGATCTTGATAGGCATTCAAATCTTGAACTATTTAAGGATGGAATCCTGAAGTCTCATTGACTGTTAGATGGAGTGGTGGATTTCATGAGTATTTAGGACCATCAGATATAGCAAGTAATCGGAGTATGGAGGTCATCTGGAGTGAGAAACCTCAAAGCCAAAGACATAGTTAATCATAGTCGTTGATTGTGGGAGGACTGTGAGCCATTTATTTCAGTTTGGTGTTCAGGAGAAACAAAAGTGTGTTAGTGTGGAAACTCTTGAAGTCCTAAAGCTCGAAGATCCGAAGTGATGGGGCACGATGATGTCACCTAGAGGTGATGTGGATCCTAGAATTCCCTCAGAGACATGGCTTGCAGATGTCACGTGGGATGAGATGGACACATGGCATGTGTACCACATGTCAGTAAGTTTTGAGCATATGAATTATTGAAATGTCATTTATAACGTGACATGTGTCACCCACCCGATTGGGCCATGTGTCCACTTCTAGTATTTCACCATGTGGCGACAGACCGTGCAATTTGAAGACTGGGCATTTCAGAGGAAAATATGTGACAGTTAGCATTAGATCGAGAACTCCCGATGAGCCAAAGAAATTCATAGTCGTTTATCTATGTGAGACATACGTTGACGGATCGTCGACTCTGGGTGAAAGAACTCTGGAACAAAGTGAAGGTGGAGATATTGAAACTCTCGAAACTCGAAGATCCAAAGAGATTCATAGTTGCTGACCTGTGGGAGGACACGCGTCGACAAATCATAAAATCCAGGTAAAATCATTTCGGGAAGAAATTGAAAAAAGTTGATTCTTTCAAAGGCCGAAGTCCTTAAGTGGACTAGAGTTATTGATTTGAGGAGGATGTGTGGCGCCTAATTTTGAACTTTGGGTACAGAGTACTTTGGGGGAAAGCAAAGGTTGAAATTTGAAACTTCTGAAGCATGGAGTTCCGAAGTGGATCTCGATCGTTGATCGTGAATGAGGATGAGGACAAGGACCATTGATAGGGTTCTGGTTGAAGGTTCCAAAGTTCTGAAGTCCTGAAGCTCTGGATAAGAATTTTTTTTCCAGCTAAGCGTAAGGTCATGGCCGTGGTTACATGCAGTTGAGAGTTGATGGAAGAAGGGATAATGGTTGAATTGGTTGTTTCGAGACAGAAAAGTGCCAGGAAGGATTTAGTCATGGTTTCTAGTGATGGTCACGTGGAACTTGGTTTGAAGGAAGCACCTTTGCAGTTTTCGATTTTCTGTATCAACTCAGGGGGTTGAAAGTTGTTTTTCATGGAGCCCTAACTTTCAACTCTGATATCCATTTGGGGTGATATTTTAGTTGTGGGAAAGCTGATTCAGAGGATAATGACCTGGAATCATTCTATTTTTGGATAACTATTACAATTGACATTTTTTATTCATAAATTAAATAGAAAAGGTACATGTAAACGTTATTGACAATTTTTGTATGATATGTATAATTCTAACCAGATGATTACTTCCAGTTTTGGCAGGATTAGAGGTATAATTAGATCAATTAAAGAACAAGATTATATGTTAGGGTCATGGAAGAAGAACTTTTCTTACAAAGGTTGGATGAGGTACTACAAAAGAAAGAATCCTCACATGAGACATGAATCTAGTAGGTGAATAATATCATTAATGGGCATAGAAAGGAAAAGTAAGACTCCATAGCCTTGAATATAGAGATGTGTAGACAATTGCAAGCTTGATGTGGAAGGAAACAAAGAGCTTAAGAGGTGGTGTGTGAATAATATCTATGTGTCAAGCATAGGATTTCTAGGGAAGGATTTTTTAGATATGACTTATCTACTGTCCAAAAGCTTAAATCAGAGTTCACAGTGGAAGAAAGATGCCAATGCAGAGGAATTGGGAATGCCCTCACTTAAAAAGTGTCATTGAGTGAAAATGGACTTCCATTGGGAATTATATTAAGTGTGAAAGGTATGGTTTGATAGTGAAATTATAATGAAGTAACCTAATGAGCAACTAAGGAGTAATAGTATTTGATTCAAGAACATTGTAATAGGGTGATGGAATGTTTGAGCTACTTCGGTCTAGGGTGTTGGAATGATTCATAAAGGTAAAGTTGGATATGACTGCCTAGGAGAGGATGTTGAACAGATAACACATTGGTTGGATTGTGGAATGGCCAAGTGGAACTTGGATGGAAAGTGTTCAAACCAGGGAACCACAGTGCAGATGAGAAGAATGAGAGAACGCAAGGCATCAAGGATATAAAGGAATTCAAGGACAACCAACTACAAAAGAAATAGATAAATAAAGAAATGAATTGAAATAGAAATGCAGTAGAGTGCATGAAGCATACAATGAAGTTAAATTGCATATGCATTAGTAGGCATGCTGACAGTAAATGCTTGGTGCATATGGATGTGTAATTTTGCATATGTACATGCTTGGATATGCATATAACATGCTAGTGAACTTAGAATAGTATGTTATTATGAAATAATGTTTGAGTATGACTAAGGATGGATTATGTATTCAGGAAAAATGATACATCAAGTTTAAATATGTGGATGTTTTTGTTGCTTATAATTTCCATCGAGGTCAAGACCCATGAGGATGGAAGGAATGGTGATCAAAATGATGAAGGGAGGAGTCTGTGAGCTTCTACAAATATTAGTTGGTCAGAAAAAAACAAGTAGATTGGTAACAACCAGGCATGTATGCATTTAGTTTTTGTTGATGCATACATCTTGAAGGGGATCGAGGTAAGTATTCCCTTAGTTAATTTCCAATATTTAAATTGATATGTAATGGTTGAAGGCCTAGAATGTGTAAGTGTTGTTGATGCTAGAATGCACTTAGATAAAATGTCAGTTGCATATTATGCTATGATTGGTTATGGGATCATATCCAGGTTAATTCAGGAGACATACTTCTTATATAACAATGAATATCCATAAATCCAGTCATGTGTGGGACGATAATATGGTTGGATATGGAAGGGCCATAGCACTATGTGAGTGCTCAATGGTATCTATTGTATATATGATGTTTGGATTGCAACCTCTTTGCCAACACTGAAGAGAACTTAAGTATTATATTCTTGGTGTTGTGTTTGGGTGGAAAAGGAAGGTAACCAAATAGTTAGGAAAGTAGTAGAAAGTGTGTGGATGATGTGTTGAATCATTGGCCAGACCTTCCAACTCATCATGGTGGAATACATGACATAGTTATGTGGTATTATGTAGTCCATGCATGGATGCATTATGTAGATGTGACCATGGGTATTGGCACATTGATTGTTATCTTATTAACTGTTTCATTATGAAAAGTTTGCGTGATGGATAATACATGTGTATGTAATGATGAGTTCATTCCAATTGATAGTTTAATTAATATAAGTAATTGAATTATAGGTGTAAACAATTTTGAGAGCACTTTGTGATTTTGTTTCGAATCATTTCCATGAAAATATATATCTTGTACATGAGATATTGACAATTTGTTTGGCTGAGGAATGGTGAAATTGTAGGAGGGAAGGGGTCTGGGATATGGAAATGTTGTAAGCCCATAAAGAATACCAATTCCTATCACTGTAAGAGTCAAATTTTTATGAGCAGAAGCTCATATCTAGAAGTTTTATTTTTTCCTATATAAAATAGTTTTGGGAATTATGATTTGATAATTACTAAAAAATTGTTTTGGTTGAATGCAAATCGAGGAAGTTGCACGTAGGATGGTCTTGGATATTGTATGGATGCAAGACCATAAGGAATATTGATATCTACAGTTGCAGAGCCAAACATTATCAGTAGAAATCTCATGCTTGGAAAATTTTGTTTTCCCGTATAAAACAGATTTGACATTTATGTTGAAACGGTTATAATGATATCTCGTGATGAATGTATGTGTATAATACAGATGAGATGTTGGATATGCAAGCTGAAAATCATGGAAAAGGATACTGCTAAGCCATGAGAACCCCATGGTAAGCCATGATCGCCTAGAATATACTGTGTTGAGGTAACACAATGTCGGAGGGATGCCTCGACAAAGAAAGTCTGAGGGATGCCTTGACTATAAGGCTCGATAAAGTCTCTGGAATTCTTCCTGTGTGAGAAAACCTTGGAAAGGAAATATGGATCACCCGAGGAAATGTATAGTAGATAAGGGAATGCCTGAGCCTAGGCCTGGAGGGTGAGTGACCACAAGGAAGAGGAGACCTTGATAGTTCTTGTAAACTATTGATTGGGATCATGCACACAATGGGCAGTTCTTCTTGTTGAAGAGAACCTTGGTCAGGCAAGATGGACCACCTGAGGGACTACATAGCAGAGAAGAGGATGCCTGAGCCTAGGCCTGTAAAGTGAGTGACCACAAGGAAGAGGAGACTTTGATAGCTCTTGATTTACATCATGCACACAATGGGTACGTCAAGGAAAATAGTGAGCCAAGTTAACGAGACAACCATATGGATGCAGATCCATGAACCACACAGATAAGTATTGTATTGGATTATGAAATTTTACTCTTACAATATGAGAAAGAATGAGAATTTTATGCACAAATTTTGAACTAACATGCTTGCTAATTTGAATTATTGTAGGAAAACGATGAATGTTGAAGATCTAGAAAATTACTAGACTATGAGAGAAAAGAAGGTGATGTTGGAGCAACTAAATGACAAAGGCATGGAAGGAAGAAACTCCAATGGAATTGCTACAACTAGAGTTATGGAACCCACAACTCTTAAACTTCCTGGCCGAGTGCACTAAAGTCGGGGAGATGTGGAACAGCCTGAGGGACTGCATGGTAAAGAAAAGGGTTCAATTCTTTGGGTTGTGTAGGGCTGAGAGAGAAGGAGATCTTGTTGGTTGGAATTGTTGCCAGAAATATAAATTCTAAAGATCATCCTACATGTTTTAGGTCATAATTCCTATGCATACATGTTTTAGGTCAGAGTGCCTATGTATATAAGATTGGGCTGGATTGCCTGTGTGAATTAAGGCTAGAGGGCCTGGATTTGTAATGTTAATAACACTGGAATATTGTTTTGCACTGAGGACGGTGCCAAAATAAGGGGAGGGGGATGTAACATCCCGGTTCTAACCCTTATGAACTATAATGTATTATGTAAATATGACTTAGGCTTGTGAGCCAGTAAAGTTGAGAAGGGGCTAGAGTTCCTAGGAAATGTAATACTTCATAAACTTTAATAAAATACATCGTTGGTTGCAATACCAAAAAGGACAAAAGGGGCTATGATTCCATGAGAGATGGGGATTGAGGGGCTAAGTCTTGTTATTATTATTTTATATACCCATAATTGTTTTTATGGAGAAAAGGGGGTTACATGAGCTTCTTGGGGGAGGCCGTGTGGTTCTTGATTTCCAAGTAATTATATAAACCCATCTTTGGTTTGTGTGGGGGATCGCTTGTCCACTTGTTCTTATTCTTTCATTGCTACACCTTTTCCACTCTTCATTTTTGGGAGGCTCACTCTTGCTGCATTCGTATGCTCTTGGTCTGAGCATGGATATAAATGAAAGTGTGAGGGTGGCTTGGGGTGAAGTTAGGGGATAGTTCTTCCCTTGGTTCGTCATCTTCTCATTGGTTCTTCTTCCTCTTCACTCACTACCGGTAGTTCATTTCCTCTTGGGCTGAGCATGGAAACTGATGGCAGGGAGAGGAGATCCATCGTTGAATGGTTGTAATGATTTACTGATCATTCCAAGAGGGAATGGATTCATGTGTGCATGAACTTGATGGTAGTTTGGATGGAACTGTCCACAACTGAGAGTCCTTGGAATTTCCAGTATGGATATTTCCTGACCAGTAGCATTGGAGGCTTGGAGAGAAATGGAACAGCCTCAGGGACTACATGGAAGAGAAAGGTGTTCATTTCTTGGGGTTGTGAAGGATGAGGGGGAAAGAGATATGGAAATTAGGATTATTGTGAAGTTGGGAAACCTAAGAGCTACTTAACCAACTACTGTGTATTTAGACTTGTCCTAGGACCTGTCCTTGTGGATTCATATCCCTGGCTCAGGGGTGACCTATTGTTGAGAGTAAATGAACAACAACATTTATGGTTGGGAGGAATGTCCTTGGTATGCATCTAGTTGGTGAACATTTACTTGGAAAGATAAGTGCTCTCTGTGTTTTCTATTTAATGTATTCCACTGTCTATTTAATTATCTCTAAGATATGTATTCTAATGTGCATGTCTGTTGGTTTTTTGTTGTGCATGGAACGTTGTTTATCTCTTTTATGATGTGACATGAATCTTGTCTTACACATGTGGTGTGCATGCTTCTAACATTATTGAGAAGTCCTATGTTTTTGAATTTGGATCAGAGAACTGAGTCTTGGGGTTGTAGCGTGCCTAGCCTACGGGTGGTTGGATTTGTTGCAACCTATTTAAGGTAATGTATCATGGCCTAAGGGTGGGTGGGTATGTTACAGTGACACATTTGATAAATTCAAAGAGTACAAATATTTTGTTGAGAAGCAGATAGGGAAAAAAATCATAATCCTTAGAACAGACACTGGATGAGAGTTAGAATCTCTCCGGTTTGAGGATTCCTGCAAGTAAGAAGGAATCAAGAGATAGTTGACCATGCCATATAAACCTTAGCAAAATGTATTTTTTGAGAGGAAAAATAGTACAAATTGTGAGGCAACGAAAGCAATGATGTTTGACTAGGATCTACCAAATTATTTATGGGCAAAAGCTATCTCAATTGTCGTGTATATTCAGAATAGGTGTCCACATGCTACCTTGAAGGACAATACTCTTGAAGATGTCTTATCAGGGATCAAAACTAAAGTAGTGAATATAAGGATATTTGGGTGTCATGTGTATATTCATGTCCCTAAGGAAAAGAGAACAAAGATGGAACCCTCAGGAAAGAAAGGGGTTTTTGTGGGGTAGAGTGAGAAATCTAAGGCTTACGGGATTTATGAACTAGGTCAAAGGAAAATAGAGGTAAGAAGAGATGTGACTTTCCATGAGGAAGCTGCATTTAAGAAATCTAGAGAGCTTCAACAGGAAGTAGAAGCAGTTCAACCAGCTTCACCCTCTTCTGAAAATGAAGAGTTAGATGATCGAAGGGAGGAACCTCATGAAGGGCCAAGTAATGATCCCCTAGAACCTATTGAAGTGTTAGAAATAAATTTTGAAGAACCTCCAGCCAAAAGGAATCCAATGTGGCTTAAACAAGTAGTGCAGGAAGCAAAAATGATAGTTTCTCCCAAAGGAACTTTCAGGGAAAGGAAGAGGCCTCATAGGTTTGGATGCTATGTTTCACTAATGAGAAGCATTAGTGATTTCAAACCTTATTCATTTGAAGAATAAGATAAATTACAAGTATGGAAGGATGCCATGCTTGAGGAATACAGGTCTATTATAAAGAACAATGTCTGGGACATTGTGTCAAGCCCAAAAGACAAATTAGTGGTTTCTTCCAAATGGATCTATAAGATCAAACATGCACCTGATGGAAGTGTGGAAAAGTTCAAAGCAATATTTGTAGCCAGAGGCTTCACTCAGAAAGAAGGAATCGACTACAAAGAGACTTTTTTCCATGTAGCCAGGTATACCTCCATTTGAACTATTATTTCTTTATCTTTCATTCTTGGTTGGAAGCTACATCAGATGGATGTAAAAAAAACATTCTTGAATGGAAAGAATGATCAGGAGGTATTTGTGGAACACCCAGATGGTTTTGTATTGCATGACAAAGTAAATCATGTATGTAAGCTAAGGAAGACCTTGTATGGTCTTAAGCAATCTCCCAGAGTTTGGTATGAAAGGATTGATGGCTTTCTTAAAAGACTGGGATTTTAGAAAAGTGATGTTGATGCAAATTTGTACTTCAAGGTAAGAGGTAACCAAGCTATTATACTAATCATGTATGTTTATGATCTCTTTCTAACAGGAGATAAAGGGATAATAGCCTGGTGTAAGAGGGATATAACCTCAGAATTTGATATCAAATACTTAGGCTTGATGCATTACTTCCTAAGATTGGAAGTATGTGAAAGACAGAGCGAGATATTTCTAGCACAAGAAAAATACACAGTGGATGTACTAAAGAGGTTTGGTATGATGGATTTCAAATCCATGTCTACTATAGGAAGCTGCATGATAATGATGCAGGTTCATATTTGGTGGATCCCACCATGTATAGGCAGTTGATTGGATCATTGATGTACATGATCCACACTAGTCCAGATATATGCTATGCAGTGATTGCAATGACTTAGTTCATGACTGAACCAAGACAAAGACCCTGGGTGGTAGCAAAGCACATCTTGAGATATCTCAGAGGAACCATTACTTATGGTATGAGTTATACATCCAATGGTGGTTTATTTCTGCATGGGTATGCAGATGTTGAATGGGCAGGAAGCCCAGTGGATCGAAAGAGTACTTCCAGATACTATTTCAGTTTAGTATCCACTATTATCTCTTGGTAAAGCTGGAAGTAGCGATCCATTGCACAGAGTATAGTAGAATTTGAGTACATTGCAGCAAGTGATGCTAGAAAGGAAGTAGTATGGATCAGAAACTTGGTTTAAGGGTTGTTTGGTGATAAGCTCGAGACGACGATGGTTCACTATGATAATAAAAGTTGCATAAAATTGACAAAGAACCTAGTATTTCATGACAAGTCAAAACATATTGACATGAGGTACCACTACATCCGATACTTGGCCTACAGAAAAAATATAAAGTTACAGTACATAGCCATGAGCTAGCAAATGGCTCATATCCTGACCAAGCCTATGACCTTGAGATAGTTTGTGCAGTTGAGAGGCAAGCTTGGTGTGGTTGAGAATGACTCCCTCGCTGAGAGGGAGTGTTAAATTTGGCAGCATCAACAATCATTCTCCAATGAGAGGCCATATGGTCCACCTTGAGTCTATCTAAGGAGATTTGGAGAATCAACCAGTCTTGTGAGGTATTGAAAAAAGCCAGGGGGAACATACAACCTCTGTGATTCAAACCAAAAGTCAAGACAAATGAGATTCTATGTGAGTATAATGAAAAATTTAGGGGGAACGTACAACCTCTATGAGCACAGATAGTCTAGTGAAAAAGTTAGGGGGAACATACAACCTCTGTGAGCATAGACAGACTAGTGCAAAAGTCAGGGGGAGCATACAACCTCTGTGAGCCTAGTCAAACCTTGTGAGCCATTGTTGGTGCAAACACATGGTTCAATGCTCAAGAGTGCACTAACAAATACCTAACTACTGGCTCTTTCATAAACACCTGTGAAGTAGATTAAGTCTCACCCGAGGTAGAGGCAAGGGTGGTTGCAAGACTCAAGTGTCTGTAACCTTAGTTGGGACACAGATCTGTGATTATATATTTTACAGGGAAGTTAGCATAGATCATTCATCAGTATTTAATTCTTATTATACTTCGCAGATAGCACAGAGCTTCATGGAAAATACTCAGATTTACAGTGTTTCAGTGCTTAACCATAGTAACCTAGATCATATCCAGTAGATCAGCTCTAAGCATACTCATACACATCGGATCTAACAATCATACATATCTAAGAAGAAAAAAGCATAAGTGGATATATCAAAGCACATAGCATAAGAAAAGATAAACACATTGAATCATAACACACAGATTTACATGGTTCAATCCCCCCCGAGGCTACGTCCACAAGATCTTCTTCTTTATTATCACCTCCAAGCTATTACAAGCACAAAGCCTCCAAAACCCTTCTTCGCATGGGATAGAAGATCTGCGCAACTCGCTAGATCCTTCTTCCTTGCATTACAACACTTAGATTTCTATATAAATCACACAGTAACTTGCACTTAGCCTTGCAAGCCTTACACAGTTCACATAGAGAACTTATTCGACATCACATAGATGCACTACCAATTGCACTAAGAAATCACATCTACTAATTCTTACATTTCCTATCCTTCTATTTATACATTACAAAATTGGGGTAAGCATGGGTAAGCCCATGGGTCGACATCCCTTTCCCATTACATTAACCCAAAAACCTAAAAGGGGCCCAAAGGTGGACCGAGATCCCGTGATATCTGCCTCGCCTAACACTCCATCTTTGACAGGCTGTCAAAGTCCCAAAAATGGTCAAATATGTCCAAGTGTTTCTCAAAACTTGGTCAAGGGACAACAGGTCCCCAACACTCACCTGTGACTTGTCTCGAGTCACTCAAGTCTGACCAATTCTTCTTTGAATTCCTCAAGCTTGGCTCAAGCTGCTTCGAACTGCCGCATTGCTACTGCCTCTTACTCGATGAACTCCTGGATGAGTGCCTCAGTCACCGACCCTTCTAGGTGTTGTTCTAATGTATTCACAACTTGTTCAAGTTCTACTCCTTGGCTTCAACTTCAGTGAACAGTTGGCATGCCTTTTCTTGCATTGGTTGAATTCATTGAGAGACTTCCATCACTTTACTCTAAAGTGTGTGAATCTGTTGTTGGGTTGTGCATTGCTCTAGAAACCTCTCCATTCTCTCTATGGGTGATAGGGCCTTCAGCTGCACCTATAGCTTTTCAATATCGTACTTCACCTCTTGGAGCTACGACTCCAATTTATGCAATTCTAGGTTCTCAGTTAGGTTCTCATATATTTGCGCACTTCTGCTACTTAACTATTTGCATTCCTCAGTGAGTTCTTTAATCCTTTCTATGGTTCTCTGACCAGTTATTTCTCGTTGGTCGCACACTTCTTGTGGGGTATGCTAGAATAAGGAGGTTTGCCAACCATTTGTTGGTGATTTCCTCTAGGTCTTCTTCTGTCAGCTTATAATAAGACTGAAGTTGTTCCTTGTTCTCATCAGCATGTGTTGTAATATATATAAAATGGTGGTCTGCACTGAACTTTATCAAAGGTTGAAACCTGTGCAAAGTATTTGGGGTCATGTGAGGCTCAGATTGGATGGTGAGCTTCAACTCGATGTAGTAGGTATGAAATATGACATTGTATTGCCACTACTTGTTCATGTCATTCGAGTACCATAGTGTACTGAAATTCGCAGCCAGTGGTTCAAAAGGTCATTGTTGGGGAAGGTTGCACCTTTCGGTAGCTCACATGCAATGAAAGCTATAAGTATCAAGAGCCAACTAAAATTAAATCCATGCCCCTAATCATGGTTAGGTACTTTTACGGGGCAAGTATGTTGTAAACTTTACGATCCCCCAGGTTGAAGTCACTAAACTTCAATGTTGTGATCTTGTCTTGATCTGCATGGACTATGTGTACTCCTTTCGGTAGGTATGCAGTGACTAGAGTGTACTCAAATTCTCTAGGCACACTATCTTTGTTGATCACACCACTCAGAGGTGGTATGTAAGCAGGTCAGATGGATGGAACCAACTTCACGTTGGCCATATCGTCTTTATGTTTGGTTCTTCTTTCCGTAATGGGTTGGGATGTTCTTACTCGAGCAGTCGATGGGGAGGCTTGCACTCCTCACATCGATGATGCCTGTAAACCTGTAGACAATCCTCACTCCGACATTAATTTTTCGACTATGAGGCTAGAAAGTACCTCTCTTACAAATTCTTCAGCTACGCTAAATTTGTCAGACATATATGTTCAGGATCAATATCTCTTGTTCTCAAAGTAACGTAGGTACTGAAGTAAGGTAGAGAGTAAGGGTAGAGTAATCACTGTTCACAATTCAGGTAGTCTGTGGACTCAAATTCATGATTAGAAAAAGTGTCTTCCATGCATGGCACGATGGATTAAGTAAGTAACTCTGTAACGGATCATTTGCAATGCATATGGGGCTTCCTTAACTCTAGTTCTATCTATTATGGTGTGGTCTAACGGTCTAGTGATGAGCCATCAATGATTTTCGATCTGTTCGGAGTGGCAGTCGAACGGATATATCGGCCTCCAATGGCTATATTGCTTCTCCATGGCAAAGTGACCCATGTCATTGTTCTAATATCCCGACGAAGCTCTAATTTTGCAAAGTTTCTTTTGGAGAGGTTCCCTCTGGAACCCTCAGTAGCCTGTCAATCTGAACTCTCATTTTACTTAGATTTCTAGCCTTCTTCCCCATGAGTTTCGTCTCAGTAGTTCTTTTCTCGTTCTGATTCTTATTTTCCTTGGGCATAGTCACTTCGCGTTGTTGAGGTTATTTCCCAAGACTTATGAGAAATAATTTGTCTATATCTAGTATAGATACTCCAATCTTCTGTGAGTCCCCTAATTCTTTAACATTTGAGCTTCTAGTGTCAAATAGCTTTGATTTATTCTCATGTTCCTCAATCAACTACGTGATCCTTCTGGTCATGAAATCTTTTAGCTCTTGTCTCTACTATTGTAATACCTTTTCTGCTTCCTTCTTTCTGGCTTGATCTCTCTCAATCCAAGGTTTTCCAAGTAACATAGTGAACAGGGCACCATCCTCAATAAATTTGGTAATCTCAAAATCTTCTTCTGTCGAAGTTCCATTGATTGTCATAGGTATCTGAGCAAGTTTTCCACATAACATCATCAGGTTTCCTCTGAATAGTCCTATTCCTCCTAGTGAAGAAATCATGGTAGGATTCCCTATAGCTTCCCAAGTTATTTCTGACATAATGTTCACTTGTGTTTCTTCATCAAGAATACATTTAATGTCAAAGACCCCTAATCTTGCTTTGACTTGTTCCTTTTCTTTGAAGATCTCTAGTAATCAAACATATTTATGTTCCTTTAGGGTTTCTTTCATCTATATTAATACTTTCTCTGATTCTTTCTGGGGTTCTGCTATTTCTGGGGATTTCCTAGGGTTTTCTTCATGTAGATTCATTCTTTCAAGCTTAACAATCATTCTAGGGAAATCCAATACTTCATGGTCCAAAGATATGCAACAAAAACAAGTGGGTTTTCCATCAGGGCATTCCTTGGCTAGATGGCTTGGTTTTCTGCAACTGTAGCATAGGGTCGATCCTCTCTTTCTCTTAAATGATCCCCAACTTCTTCTGTACTTCACACAAGGATCATGGTAGCTAGTCTGCAAAAAATTCTTTCTAGGAACCTGCATCCATTTGTTAGTCCAAACATTCTTTCTATGCATAGGTATAACATATCTATCATTATGCTTATCGGATCTATTCATATAAAACTTTCTTTCATCTATTAATGCCCTAGGTTTTAAGCTAGGACCGAATCTATCAAAAATACCTAGATCCATTCTCTAGAAAAAAAAAAATTCACTTATCTTACTTCTACAGAGAACAAAGCTTCCAGATCTAAGAACTTTTAACTATTATTACCTTTATTAGAGCACAAGGCTTACAGATCTTACCTCTTTTCTGCAAATTTGACCTCTTTCTTTCAGACATTCCCACTTTTACTTTTCTTAGAGCACAGATCATTCAGATCTCACTTATTTTCTTCAAATATGATATTCCTTTCTTCAGATCTGACCTTATTCCTGGCACAAAGCATCACAGGTCGAGTAAAAAGTTGTGCACTAGGGAAACAAATCTACGCACATAGATTTATTTTGCACGAAGTTTCCTCTTCCTCAGTTCCCAACAATCACAGTTTCAAGTCCTGGCAATAGAACCATTTTTTGGCATAGGCGTAGACCTAGGGCTCAACGCTCAAGAGCGCACCAACAAAGACCTAACTACTGGCCCTTTCAGCAACACCTATGAAGCAAATGAATTCTCACCCGAGGTAGAGATAGGGGTGGTTGCAACAATCAGGTGTCTACAACCTTAGTTGGGACACAAATCTGTGATTATATCTTTTACAGGGCACTTAGCATAGATCATTCATTAGTATTTAACCCTTATTATACTTCATAGATAGCACAGATCTTCACGGTGAATACTCATATTTATAGTGTTTCGGTGCTTAACCATAGTAACCCAGTTCATATCCAGTAGATCAGCTCTAAGCATCCTCATACACATCATATCTAACAATCATATATATCTAAGAATCACAAAGCATAAGTGGATATATCAAAGAACATAGCATAAGCAAAGATAAACTTATTGAAGCATAACACACAGATTTACGTGGTTCACCCCCCCTGGGGCTATGTCCACAAGATATTCTTCTTTTTTTATTGTCTCCAAGTTGTTACAAGCACAAAGCCTCCAAAACCCTTCTTCGCATGGGACAGAAGATCTTCGCAGCTCGCTAGATCCTTCTTCCTTGCATTACAGCAGTTAGCTTTCTATATCAACCACACAGTAACTTGCACTTAGCCTTGCAAGCGTTACACAGTTCGCACAAAGCACTTATTCGACATCACATAGATGCACTACCAATTTCACTAAGCAATCACATCTACTACTTCTTACATTTCCTATCCTTCTATTTATAAATTACAAAAGTGGGCCTAAGCATGGGTAATCCCATGGGCCAACATCTCTTTCCCATTACATTAACCCAAAACCCTAAAAGGGGCCCAAAATTGGACTGAGATCCCATGATCTCTACTTTTCCTGGTGCTCCATCTTTGACAGCCTATCGAAGTCCCAAAAACGGTCAAATATGACCAAGTGTTCCTCAAAACTTGGTCAAGGGCCAACAACCATGAGAAAAAGTCAAGGCATCTAGAAAAAGTTAGGTTGAGTATAAAATTCCTATGAGCTAGAAACAAACGATATTCCTAATATTGTAAATGTTATAAATGTATTGATCTAGTGTGTTGGCACGTGTAACATTGTCCATCATGAAGAGAATTTCGAATTTCCTTGTAAAGAGTCAAGTTGTAACTAAAGTATTAAGTCTAGTTCTATTTTAGAACTAAAGTTTAATGTTGAGTTGCAACTAAAGTCTTAAGTCTAGTTCTATTTTTGAACTGAAGTGTAATGTTGAGTTGCAACTAAAGTCTTAAGTCTAGTTCTATTTTCAAACTAAAGCATACCAATCTCAAGTCTAGTTCTATTTTAGAACTAATGTATAATGTTGATTTGTAACCAGTCTCAATTATAGCTCTAAGTTCGAACTAAAGTATGAAGATGATTTATGATTAACTCATGAAAAAAGGTTACTATTTCGAGCCTCTCCTCTTCCCCTCTTCAGCCTATATAAGTAGAGGTCAAACCCTCTCTTCAACACAGTTTTCATATGTAGGTTAAGGGTTGTTATCACTAAAATTTCGTCCGCACATGGCGACAAGAACTCAGCATCGTCAAAACAGTAATGAAGTCATTCATGGCACTGAATTAATTTCACAGCATTCCAAAAAGGTCAAAAACTATACAAAGTAACCAAAAATTGAAGAGCGCTTTACAGAAGCTGGGTGTGTGCACACATGCACGGAACAGGAATGTACCATGCGTGCATACGCGCATGATGCGCAGCTGTTGGTGCAAAAACCCGCGCACCTGCTAAACAGCGCATTTATTGAATTTGTCAGCCTCCCAACCACTTATGGATCAGCTCCCAAGCCGATTTGACCCTCAAATCTGAGCTAAATCCGAATGGTGGGCTAGTCAAAGACCTAATAATTACCTAAAGAGCCTCTTTTCACACTACAAAGGAGTTACACAATAACCCAATGCAATGCTATAAAAAGCCATGAAAAAACCTCATTTTCTCAAGGAATTTCATGTAATGTTATGCTGC
>JZKD02S1472698.1:411897-441157 GCA_000966675.3 Picea glauca | reverse complement strand
GTTTTGTTTTTCTTTCTCTAACTCTTTCCTCTACAGTTGTCATGCTCAGCAAGACCCAACTGGGCATGTAAGCACCTCTTATTTTCTCACCAAGGTGACGAAAAGGGTGCAAACAAGGGTGAAGCAATAGAGGCACATATCAGTGATAAAGAGGCATCATATCAATGTTGTATATCAACAATAGAGGCAGAATATCAGAGGTGTATTTTAGCAAGGTATTTTAGGTATTTATTAGGTCAGATTCATCTTGGCAAGCTCTTTAAGAGTAGAACATTCATGGTGGATATTTGTAAGTGATCTTATATTATTAATGCAAAACAAGATTATAGTTTGTTGGGGGTTTTCTCCCTGTACAGGGTTTCCACAGGGTATATGTGTTTTTGATGTGCATGCTTACTTATCTAAATATTTATTTCTATTCGATTATGATTTGGTATTGTTGAAGTGTATTAAGTTGGAATCAAGGTGTTGAAGAAAATCAAAGAATTAATCCGCATAAGAAATGAAGCTCATAATTTAACAAGATGCACAATGTCTTAAAAATTTATTAAACTCGTAGATATCAAGTTCTTCAAGAAATGAGTCAAAGATATTGTACACCAATACATGATTCCTTCCCCTCCCAAAAAAAAACATGCAATTTCGATACTTCAAATGCAAGGATGCCCCCAATCTAATGCAAAGAAAGATTTTTTTTTTTTTTTCAAAGATACACCAAAATAAATAGAGAGCTTCTTCAAAACAAAGTCAACCCAAACAAATCCACAATCCAAAGTATAGACTCTCGACAAGAATCTCTGCAAGATAGACCAGGAGGAACTGAGAAGAAAAGGGCAGAAATCACCAAAAAAGGATATCAATGCTCCTTATTTCAAGGGTATAGAGCATTGTATCACTTTGATATACATTTTAGGGGAGCATTGATTATAGATCAACACTATGATATACACTCTAGGGGAGGGCTACCCTTCCCAGAAAATCAAAACGGAGCCTTAAAACTCAGAAACAATCACCCAGAATTTCCATAATTTTGTGAAATTGTCAATGAAGATGGGAGAAAGGAAATATATCAGGAAAAAAAAATGAAAATGATATAAAAGTTGGAAAAAGGTGGAGACAAACCAAGGAAATAAACCAAAATCTTCGATCCCCAATGGATTCGTCGATTTTTGTTATAGGAAAATTCCCCTGCGGATAGGTGAATATCCTCTTGGATTCTAGACCCCTACTATCAAGATAGAAATATGAAAATGGACATTAACATCCCATTAAATATAGTTAAACTAGTCAAAGGAAAAAAAGGAAGAAAGTATGATGTACCTTTTTATTAATCTTGTCCTCGCTTAATCTAGGATAAACTTGATCTCCAAGCTCCTTAGTGATATCTGCAATCCAATGGATAGCGAAGAAAACGTAGACTTCCTACTCTATCAAGATTATTTTAAACTAATTTTATCCATAATAGACAAGTATATGTAACAATACACAAACTTGAAGGAAATAGGCCAAGCATATATTAAAGAGAACATTAAAAATACACTTACAATCTATAGATGTAGTTGCAGGAGCCTCTACAAGTCCTCCTTGTCCAACCCTTGCATGATTCTTCCAAGATCCTAGGTTTGATATCCAAAAGATTTCTTCCAAGATCATAAGTTTTATACCACAAATTTTCCCTCCTTCTCTGTGGAAATCCCTCATTATATAGGATTTGGAGGTTTAACCACCATGGAGAGGATCACTCATCAGATCCACTAAAATGGGATCTCCAAGATATTTAGGGAGAACATATCTCTTAAGGATTTTAGAGAGGAAATATCTCTCAATGATTTTAAGGAGGAAATATTTCAACCCTTCATGAGATCCTCAACCTCCCCTGAAAAATAGAAAACCAAATGTGAGGTGGATTCTCACACTAAATCAATTTCCTTTTCATGAATATTAATAATAATTCATGTGCACATGGTATTTTGACCTTCATATAATACATTTATCCTCCACATTGACTAGGGATTGTGACATATGTTATTCCATGGTGTTGACATGTATGTGATACTTAGCAAGGTTCATATGACACTTTTACGACACTTGTGACACTTGGGGCGAGGTACCTAGGTGTGAAAATTTTAATTCTAACAAGGGGAGACCTCAAATATTGCATATTCCTCTATGTACTTTTTCTCAACGTAAGTATCCCACCAATCCTTAACATGGGGGACGACTTTGAGGAGTGAAAAAGTAATATTTTCCTATAGGAAAAATGGTGGACCGAAAAGTACCCTTCGAGCAGATTCAACCATTTATCTACAACATCCATCTATCAGTACTTCAAATAATGGAATATAAAAATTTACTTGTACCTTGAAGGGGGTTGTGTGGCCTCTTGATGAAGATGCTTCTCCTGTGGGAAATCGTCGAAGGATTTGTGAAAATTTTTCCATCAATTTGTTCCCTTATCACACAAGGGCCTCCTCGAGCAAAATTTTAAAAGAATATCCTGCTCCATGATCTTTATTTTCGTCCCCCATAGGTTTTTTTGAGCTCGGCATGGCCGATCTTTCAAAGACTCTATTGGTTCAAGTCCCAACTTCTTGTACCCAGATCTTATCAAGGACATGCATGAAGAAAAATAAATGAAGAGCAGAGAACTTTGATACCACTGATAGAGATTTAAGATCCAAACAAACTAATTAATAGAATGAATACAATAAACATAGAGATATAGAGAAAAACATAGATATCCAGTGAACAATAACTTCTATTGAATAAATGAAATAGGATGAAACTGTAAAACTGCAGAACTGAAACAACTTTCTCGAATAGTGGTAGTTATCTCTAAGAAGAGATGTGGATACTACACACATCCATCTGAGTAGAATGATTACAATGAGGCTTCAAATTCCTTTTTAACATTACCCATGCATTCAAAAACCATATACATCCAAAAACCTAACCCTAGGAGATGAAAGGCCAAAAGTCATGTGGGCCCCGATGGGTAACTTCGCACCTCAACTTCCTATGGTTGTAACTTTTTCATACAACCTCTGTTTTAGGCACATGATAGCCTGTTGGAAAGTTCTTTTTGCGAAATACACATTAAACCATCAAAAAATGACTAAGTCTATAGTTTGACTATGGCAAGCCAAAATAACATTGTTTAGGGCCCCAAAACAGCCCTGGAAGTATAGAAAGATGTGTTGACATTAAAACATCCAAAATAATATAGTTGGATTAGGTGGGAGGCCATTAGAATCCACCTAGAAGATGTGTAGGGATTCAGATAGCCCCGAAAGTGTAGAACCCACAATTACAAAGAAGTACAAAAGAACGTGTTGAACTAAACATTTTCAAGCGGAGCCCTAGATCAAGCACACTTCTTGTTTGAGAAAGTGATCACCAGATTTGGATGTCCTAGGATTCAGATGAGTGACCAAGGAAATCATTTTATCAATGACATCATCAGGGATATGATTAAGGAGTTTGAATTCTATCACTAGAAGAGTACACCATATCATCCTCAAGAAAATGGAACAATGGAAGCTTTCAATAAGATATTGGAAAAATCTCTGACTAAAATATGAAATGTCAATGTTGGTGCAAATTTGATCAGACCAGGGTCCTTCTCAGGTTACCAACAAAAGGTATCGAGTATTCTAGAGCACTGGCATTTTCATCTTCTCTAGAGAGAAGAAGTCTCACCCCAAGTGCAACCAAGACAAGAATATAGGGAAGGGAAAGGAGAATACTTAGGTAGATCTCCAGAATATTCAAGATTCACCATAGTTTTGTGCAAGATGAACTAACAAAGAGAAGATATGAACCCATTCATAACTAATAGTAATGACAACAAAGTTGCAACAACATTCGTAAACAACTATAACATATTGATCTTATCATACTTACAGAAGTAAAGTAAAATGACAATTCATAGACATAGACGGAGAATTACACATAATATTTCAAAATTGTAGGTCCTTCCATAAATAATTTCCAAAAGGTTTCTCATATACCCAAACTTACATAAGTAAAGTAAAATGACAATTCGTAGACATAGATAGATAATTACACAGAATATTTCAAAATTGTAGGTCCTTCCATAAATTATTGCCAAAAGGTTTCTCATATACAATTCAACAGATACAAGTCATTACTCGGTTACAAGATTTTTTGGCTTCGAACTCATTCCTCAAAGTTCTATCTACCCTTTTCCCAAAATGGATATTAATTACAATCACAAAACCTAAATGGATTGAATGATAATCCTGACTATACCAACCCTTTACAATCATATACATCTCGTATATATAATCTAATTGGGATTTTTTGGCTTAAGACTTCACATGATTTATTGTTCTTGTTTTGTTGTAACTGCCTTTGCCTCGCTGGTGTTGCGTTGTCTCTCTAACAACTTTTTGTTTCCTCTCTTGATTTGTTGTCCAACTCCTTTGTGGCTTGCACAACTTGCTAAGAAAAAATGGGACTGTATTATTTCTTGCACAAATTCTTTTAATAAAAAATGAATGGCTCAACAGGCTTCGACCATAATCCTTAACTCACCCTCGATTCAATTCCTTGGCTCTTCTGTGGCTTCTGGGAGTGCCTGTTGCTTTCCTTTATCCTTTGTCTCTCTTCTGTTTTCTGCTTTTTTTGGAGAACTTTCTTCTTCCACCTCTTTAAACAAAGGACCCAGCTCTAGAACCAATTCCAGGGCTCTCTTCCTTATACCTTCAAATTCATCAGCTTTATCCTGCCACTTTCTGGCCAACAACGAATATTTGGCCATGAACTGCTGAGTTGCGTCAATAATGCATCCATTGGTTTTAGATGTAACTGGAGAGTTCCACTCTGAATCAGCTCAGCGTCCACCTGGTGCATCTACAAGTAGGATTTTTGGATGACTGGTCGGAACTCATGTAGCTCTCTCTTAGCCATGAATTGGGCTTCATATAAATCATTTAACTCATTATTAGTTTGTTGGATCTGGTTAAACTTTTCCTGTTGTTATAGTGGGTTTAGTGTAGTGTTGGCCTCTTCGCTGAGTGATTGTACCTTGACGCACAAGTCCTCTAGAGTCTGGTTGAACTGTGTTATAATTCCCATCCAATCACTAACCTCTTAGAAAATATGTGTACACTCTTCATTCCTTCGGTGCAAAGATACTCTGGTCGTGTTCCCTTGAACTACAATGCTTTCCATTTTCTCTTGCAGCTTCCGAGGTTGCTTCTATTCTTCACGATGACTCTCCTGCAAATGTGCTTCCAGGTTCTCTATGTGAATGGCCATCTATGACCATGCTCCTTGTACTATCTCAATCTGGTTCTCAGGCTCGCTTGTTGCACTGGATTGAGCCAGTTGTGGTGTTGTCTTTCTTATCACTAGCAATGCTTCTGCAAGATTCTCTTGGAATCTTTCCATTTTCTTCTCCGCCTGGATCTTTGCATACTCTTTTTGTGTCCGACATGCTTGGGTGAGGAGTGCTTCCTCATTTGAATACTTTTCATATTGTTTGGCATTTTTTAGACTATGTGCCAATTGATCATTTGAATCTATGATCATGCCAATTAGATCCATTGATGGCCACTAAGTGAGGTCACCAGAAGAAGGAGTGGCCTCACTAGGTACTTGGATCTCTAGTAGGATTCCACTAGTCGTCAAATGCTCTGAAGGTATCTCCACCTCTTCCTCCCTTGTAGATGGACCTTTCAACAGCTACGCAAATCTCATCCTCAATGTTTATAGAAGGAATGGTAGTACTTCTATTTTTTCTATGCAGAGCTACATCAACTCTACACATTGTTGTGGATTTTGGATTACTAGCTCCATCTATCCTTGCAATGAGGTTACACTCTGTTATCATGTTGACTCAGGTTCCTTCTGAACCTCTGGTACTTCTGCCTCTTTTTGAACCTCAACTTCTAAGCTTCCGCTCCTTTGGATATCACCCTCAACATTGATCATTGATGGAGTGTGTTGAGGACTTGGGACTTGCAACATTGGTACTGTTTGAATATATGTTGAAGCTGGATTGTCATGGATTGGTACAAAAGGAATAATTTGTTGGCTCGAGACTTCAGGGTTTGGACCAGTGAGTTTTTTTATTTTTTCGGGTAGTTCAGGGGAGTCCAATGACATAGGCTCTGGTTCAGTGGTTTGGGGTGTGATGGTGATTTCTCGAGGTGGCGACTAGGTTTTTGGGGGTGATGGGGGTTATTCAGTAATGATGGTGGTGGATGGACTGGTATCAAGTTCAAGATCATCCTGAATGTCAATGATTTGGGCCATTCGATTTGTTGCTCGAGTACGATGGATGGTTGATTACATATGTTGAGGGTTCAGGATCTTTACAGGGGAGAGCCATTTCCTTAGTTTATTGACTAACGGGTCCTCAATGAAGGAAGTGTTTAGGATTTCATTGACATCTTTACCTATGAACATGGATTTCTAAGGAAGCTATGGGAACATGGAACATGTCCTCTTCTTGTGTTCCAGTGGCTGTGTCTCTTCCTCCTCCTCCTTCGTGTCCATCCTCGTTGGAGCCTGTTTCTTCTTCTCCTCTGGGCCCAAGCTCAGTACTACCTTTTCTTCCTGTCCCTTTTTCTTCAAAATCTCCACCGGTACAATGTAGTGAATCCATGACCTGTGTGGTTTTTGTTTCACTCCTAGCCATGAAATGACCTCCTTTTCAAAGGCCTCTTCTTCCAATTAGAATGAAAGCATCTAGAAGTGAAAGTCTTCTCTGTTTTCATGCCTTGGCCAGAACAATGTGTGGTGGCGGTTCATGTTGAACGTGATGTTTCATGTGTTTAGGTTGAGAAATTCCTAAGGTATGCACAACCTCTGAGTTTTGTCAAGAAACCGGTTATACCATTTCAAGAATGTTGCATTGTTGAATGCCAAGGCTCGAACATCTTTGACATTCAGACTTTGTCTACTAGTGATAGCATTATTCCTGAAGGTGGCATCCACTTCAGCATGGAAAATGCAAATAGAAGGTATCCATAGGTCAAGGTTCTACCCTTCTCTTATGCCTCTTCACATGCTACCAGGAGTTCTTCCAGCAAGTAGCTACACCAGTTGAATATTGCTTCATTGGCGCAAAAATATGCTACCGACAAGGCATCCAAAGTTCACTCACCCTTGTAATATGACTACATCACCTTGATAGTGATCTCATATCAATTTTTTATGACTGTCTCTAGTAGAATGGGGTCAATATTGGTTGTGCACCCCCCTCTCTGAGTGTGAAATCATTCATAAAAGTTGATTTCTCCCTTTTTCTTCCCATGTTTACTGAGACCTTGAAATCCTTTGGATAAATTCTCTCCTCCGATGGAGAGGCTAGTGAGTTTATGGATATCCTTTGCATGTATGGGATACCACCTGTCAAACCATAAGCTCATGTCATGTATGTGCCTTATGAGGAGCTTGGTACACCGTGCAACCTCACCTATAGTGCCAAAAACTAGCACGTCCCAGAGATTCATAATGGTGGAGTTGAAGAGGTTGATGAAATCCGGCTTCAGCACAAACTGCATCCCTCCTAACTCATCTAGAGAGACACTCCAGAATACATCAATGTTCAATTGTGGAAACATGACTTGTTATGTTAGGTCGAGGTCGAGGAGTTTCACCTGTTCAACCTTTCCCTTGAGATCGCCCATGATCTCGACCTGGGGATCACATGGCTCATCCGACATTGCATATTTAGAAACTAAACTCCTTCTTCCCATAGCTCTCGGCATAGTGACTCTGGATCGACAACAGACTTTAACAGAATAAATAGGATTCAGGATTGTGACTGAGGGTTGATGGATTGCACAGGCATGAGTAAAATTTAGAAATCGCAAGGCACTAATTTCTCTCTGGGAAACAATACTTATTACATCGAGTTCACACAACCTTATACTCAGGCTTAGCTGGAAATTTCTTTAATAACTTCTAAGGCCACTCAAAATTAAGCCTATAGATGAAACTTGGAGATAATTTGAACGACAGGACTATTTAACAGGGTAAATATATCAGGTGATCCTGGCATTTACTAAGTAAGTTGGTCAGGAACGTGACTGACTTCAGACCTCACCATTTGAACGAATGAGAATCCTAGCACGAATACTCATGGAGTATTTCCATATCATGGATTTATGGTTTAACAGAGTTTGGATGGGTTACTGTAGTGGTCATAAAGGCGATGACTGAACTAGGTTCATGTGGCACATGGACTAGGATTGTGTTTGAATTCGCTCTCCCTCCAACCAAAAAGAGGTCTCTGTCAAATTTAATGACTTTCATTAATATATTTGTGGCTCTTATGATCCTACACTGCTGAATAAGTAGTTCTACACCAAAGCAACACTTTGACAAAATTGAAATACATGTCACGGTGAAACAGTGCACACTCCGACTTTATTAACTGAATTCATAGAAATAGAAAAAAATTCAAATCTAACTATTATGCATGCTCCTTTGGACTAGAGAAATAGTCCTTTAGCTCCGTTTTGATAAATATAGGGTTTCAGGTGAGCTCCATTCACCCATCCTAGCCGAAGTATACCATCCAGTTGCATGAGTTTGACTGCTCCAGAGGGTCAGATCTCTGCAACTATAAATGGTCCCAAATAATACATGCGCAACTTACCTGCATGTTTCTGGTATCAACTGTCATAAAGTAGGACCTTATCTCCTTGTGAAAATGTTTTAGTCTTAATGTGCTTGTCATGCTAAGCTTTCTTCCTTTCTTTCTCAATTGATTGATGAAACTCTACTAAAAAGATGGTCTCATCAATTTCTTACAACTCTGTAACCCTCTGCGTGACTGATTCACCCTCTAAAATGTGTGTAATATGCGCAATGTATAGACTCGGGGTAATGAACTCTACAGGTACCACATCCTCATTCCCATAGACTAGCTGAAATGGAGTATACTTTTGGAGTTTTTTCGTGGTTGTCCTGTAAGCCCATAAAACTATTGGGACTCTGTCATCCCAATCTTCCCTATTTTCACAAAAAACCTTAGTTAATCCTCTCTCCATAATCTTGTTAAACACCTCTACTATTCCATTGGCTTGTGTATGGTAAAGGATACTTTATGATGTTGGATTAAGAACTATGTTGTAAGATTTGTGATTGTACTACTGATAAAATGACCACCCTGGTCACTGGTAAGACTCGTAGGACATCCAAAATGAGTGACAATTGTCTCCTCCACCCATTGCGTAAGGCAATCAGTTGTGGTAATAATGTACCTAGACTTTGAGTGATTAGTTGTGGGGTTAATCAACCCAATGAAATCAATCACCCACTTCTCAAATGCTTGCAGAGCTCAAACTGGTTGAAGAGGCAATTCATCTCATCATGATGGCTTGCCTACTCTCTGACAAACGTCGCAAGATCTAGAATATTCCTTTGCATCCTTGAAGAGTGTGGCCCACCATAATCCATCTTTGAGGACTTTCTGCGTAGTGGTCTTTCCTCCCAAAAGGCCTTCCGCAACTCCATTGTGGCACTCCCATAGTATTTCTTGCTTTCCGTGGTCTAAGGCACACCTCCTGAGGATACTATCTAGGCCCAACTTATACAATTTCCCCACAATAAATTGATAGTTCGATTCTTGAACCACCATATGGCATTTCTGAGTTGCGGAGTACATTTCTAGGCATGCCCCTATGCTTAAGAAGACTGATATACCTTCCATGTATTCTAGCACGACTTTAACCTAGAATAGGTTTGCATCTGGGAGATGATCAACGACTACTCTGCCACTTTCTCCTTACTCTAATCTAGATAGGTGATGATGGCCCAAGTTGCATCTTCCTAGTTTGATGATCACCTCAAATGAAAATTCCTGAAACAATAACAACCATCGAAAAATTCTTCCTTCCAAGACAGGTTTGTTAACTAGATATTTTAAGGCAAAATGATCAGTGAAAATTTTAAAATGAGAGCCTAACAAGTAATGTATGAATTTATGTAGATCATAAATCATAGCTAAACCCTCCCTTTTTGTGTATGTATAGTTGTGCTCATCTTGTGAAAGATTCCTTCTAGAAAATTAGATGGGATGATCCATGGCTCCATCTCCTGGTTGCGCTAAAATGGATCCCAAGGAAATACCTAATGCGCCCACATGCACATGAAATTCATTTTCCCAGTTCATAAATATCAGAATAGTTGTTGTGCTGAGATTTTCCTTCAAGATGTCGAATGCTTTATTACACTCTCGCGTCCACTGGAACACTTCTGACTTGTTTAGTAGATTTTCCAAGGGTGCAATAATGTATGCATACCTTCTAATAAACCTGTGATATGCACCCCAGTGTGGAGCAAAAATTTTTAGCACTCATACGTGGTGGCATGTTCACAATGACCACAACTTTCGTTGGGTCTACCAATACTCCTTCTCGGCATACTATGTGGCCTAATAGGTTTCTATGTGGGACATAGAAGATACACTTCTTGAGGTTCAAATATATCTTCAATTCCCTACATCTATCAAACATCAGACATAGTAGGGCTACATGTTCTTTGAATAGGTTGTATATTGTCCAGTCAACCATATAAACTTCTATAAATTTGTGAATAAATTCTCAGAAGGTTGCTACTACAATCCAGGAAAAACATGCAGGGGTGTTCTTGTTATAACCCTAAATTGCACCACACATGCTTACCTGGCATCAGGCCAACTCATATCCCTTCTTTTCCAAAGTAATTTTGAACAACTCTTTGAAAATCCTCTTTTATAAAGGCCCATGTGCCCTAATCCATTACTGCATGCATGTACATGCTGGATGACCCAAAATAGCCCGTGTGGACCGACAAAAGCACGAAAAAAGGAAAGTTGTCGATGGAACAAAAAGATATGGGTGAATTAACTGAAACTCCCGGCCATGCATGGCTGAGGGTTTGTCCAAATACCTAGCTCCTTCTAGCCTATAAAAGAAGGGGTAGGGGTCCCATTTGGAGGAGGAAAAATATAACAAAGAAACTCTACCCATTTACGTATTCCCATTATCCCAACCCTTTAGCCTTTCCTTATGCCAAAGGAGATTCAAAGAAAAGCAGTTGGAGGACAGAAGAAGAGGAGCCCAGGATCAGGTTCAAGGAGTAGTGGCTAGTCTCATCTTTTGTAAGTTGACTCATTCAAAGTAATAAAGAAAATGATTTTCTCGTCCCAATTCATGAATTGTTTATAGTTTGATCAGTATATGTTTGGATTTCTAACCCGTTAGTATATAAGTAGTATGCATGAATAGTTGTTGCTTGTCTTGGATGCAAGTCAGATTTGGAATGAGTATTGCGAACAAGTAATCAAGCACAACGGAGGATCGACATCAAACGCCGAGAATGAGGTAGGTTGATCTTTCCATGAATTTACTAAGAAAAGGGGATTTAAATCTAGGGATGAAGGTAGAAGGTAATTTCTCTTCGGTCATATCTGCATGCAAAGTTTGAACTCTATTTGCTAGTCCGTAGGGAGATTTTCCCAACAACAGAATTGGTGACCGTACTGGGGAAACTCTCTAGGGTTCCTGGAATTTTTAGTTTTGGGGTAGTTTTACAGACTAGTTTTTCTTGCCTATTTTTTCTTTTAGTTTCTATAAGGTCTGAGCTAGCATGGAGTCTGGATTTCCATACCAGCTTTCCATGACCTTTTCTTGACTGTGTTTTTTGGGACCCACAGAGGTACATGTGGCCTGCATAAGGTCTGCACGCATGTTCTCACACCCTACTCTCTTTCAGCCCGCGTGTGAATGCTAGCTGAAGAGGTAGCAGTAGCATGTAGAGTTCAGAGAACTTCAGAGGCATTCATCCTCTTCCCTGTCAAAATCACACATTCTCAGGGGGTTTTCTTGAATTTTGTCTGAGTCTTGTTTGCTAGCAGTCCTATCTAAGATTGTTTTTTCTTTATCATTTTTTCCTTACATTAGTTGTTTTTCTGTTAGAACGAGTGTCCAAGCCTTCAAGGGATCCTGATTATCAATATCAGTGGTCTCTTCCTAGTTTGGTCTGTCTATTTTCATTTTTTCTCAAAGTTTAGATATACATGTGGCCTATACAAGGTCAACTCGCATGTACATGCCCTCTGTCTCTATCCAACACGCGTTCACATGCATGCTGTCAAAGTGACAGTCGTGTGCTTGTACATGATAATTGTTGTTGAGGGTAAGGCATCCATCCTTTCCCTTGATAAGAATTATTCCTCTCAGGTGTTTGAATCTCTGTCTGAGTAGTCAGTAGCTTAGGATTAATCTTACCCTTAGCTTGCTTTTTCTCATTTCAAAAGTTGTCAAAAAAATAAAAGAATTTCTACAGATTTTAGACAAGTGTGAGAATCATTGTTTTTAAAATTGCTAGTGTGTGATTCTTGACCTGATTCTTTGCGATCTGTGATTTAGGCCAGAATTGTTTTTCTTGGTTTTTTTCTTGTCAGTATTTTTCCTTTCTTTCTTTACTAGCATTTAAATAAAATAAAATAAAATTCTTTTCATTTTCTTGTTGGTTGAAAAGTGTGTTTCTGCATTATTAGCCAGGGAGAAGTCATTGATTTCATAATTTTTTGTAGTTCACTTAGATCATAAGTAGCTCATAGTCGAGTGAAATTCTTTTGAGTTTGTTGTCCAAAATCTTAGAAAAGTTAAAAAAAAAAAAAAAATGAAAAGTTGTTGAAATTTTGCATTCAGTAAAAGTTTTGTTTCCATATTTTTCATTCATTTTTTTCTTTTGTCTTTTACACATCATCAGTTTCACCCTTATACCCCTTGATGTAACACAAATCCATAAAATTAACACTAAATTTAAAATCTTCTAGACTTTTATGTTTGTATGGTTCAGCAACTAGTTCGGGACTAGGGCCTTGGATTAGGTTGGAGAGGAAACTCTTCAAGGCCATTTTAACTCAAACATTGGAGTATGAGATAGGGAGTGTCTAAGTCCAGTGTCATGAAATTTATCTGGAACCCCCCTCTAACACAAGGGATAAACACAAGGTCATGTGCGGAAAGGTAGCGGAGATAACCCCTCCAAAGATGGACTAATCGTATTGGAGAACACATCTAGAGGGCTTGTTTTGGGATTCCGTCGTTTGCATTTGCCACGAGGCTTTGTGGGTCTCGAATCTATTCGAGGTCCTCAGTTGTCTTCTAGACCATTTTCTCTCAATACCCTTGATAGGTTTCAGGCTTGATACCCTACTCATTGTGGTCTACCCGACTTTCGACTGTACCTGCCTAGTGATTGTTCGCATGCTGGCAACCTAGTTGCCAATATTTTTAGGGACATACACAGGTGACTATGGGGGTATACCATGGTACCTAGGAGATACATCGAGCCACACTTTGCAGAGTATACCTGGAGGGTGCTTCCATGTTTGAGTTGCACTTGCACCGGTAAGTTGCTCTAGTGTTGGTTGTTGTAACTGTTCTTCCAATTAATTTAGTGTTTGCCTGTCTTATCTTCTAGGATTTTTTTTTTAGTGTGTGTTACTTTTGAGCGTTTAGACTACCTTAGAGTGTCTTGGATATTCTCACACAGTGGAGGATCTCAAGCTCCACCGGTCATGAAGGCTTCTTGGCCTGCCGCCGGTAACACTGGAGCCACCCCCGCCACCATTAAGGCGAAAGCTAGACCAACAAGGGTCTTTTGAAGTGACCGGGTTACAAACCATTGTGCCCGAACAACCCCCAAAGGAATCGACCATTTTGGACCTTGAAGCAACCGCTCTTGGCCCAGTTGAAACCCCAACCACTGATTTCTTGGCACCTTTCATTATACCAATTCACTTTTATGAGTGCGAGACAGTGTCGCACACACCAATGGAAACAAATGTTGTTACTCCTTCTGGGAATTCTTCAATTCCCACCACGGTTGTCACCACGGGAGAGATTTCATCTCCTAACCCACCGTCGTCAGTCTGAGCCACCATGGTATTAACCACAACTACTTTGCACAGTGGAATGAACCCATATTTGGCGGCGACCACAACCCCTTTCACACCTAGTGCGACATGCCCTCCGTTCGCATACGATATGCCTAGTTCAGGTACAAGTCCTATACTTTCCTACTCCACTTTGCAGACTTTGGGTCTGGGGGCAGAGAGCTCTAGCGTTCCTCTACAAGGTCACATGGGGGGCACTCCTGATCCCTTTAATTCTTTCCCTTACGGAGGAGGTCATATCCCTCTTTCATCCCCTTCACTCGATGTCTCGCATCAGCAATCCATCGGGCAACCTACACACAATAGTTTAATTGGAGCGGGGAGTCAAGGACCACCTTCGCATAGTATGCGAGTAGCTTCGACATAGTTTTGTTTGAATGGAACATTTGGTAACAACACCTTCTTGTCGGTCGCTTTCTCGACTAGGGGAAACCCCATTTTTGGACAATCTATTTCTATGCAGGGTACTATTCCTGCATAGTGGGCAAACCTAGCAGGACCTTGGAATTCAGGGCAAGGATCCGTTCCCTCCTCCGGAATGCTGATCTAGGGTAATTCTTTCCACAATCAATGGAACCCCGGACAAACTACTATGCCTATCCCCACGGGATCGGCATGGGGTAATCCTTCTCAAAGTCCTTCGAATACAATGCATGCCCAACAATCTATGTCCTATTTGGGAAATCAGCTGATGATGTCTCCACATATGCAAAATCCTTACGCTAGCCAAGGCCATGGTTTCTACCAGAATCCGGGCCAGTAGACAAACTTTTCCTAGCAACCTGGTGCCAGTCAAACTCCAGGTCCCTTTTTCCCAGGTTATCAACGACAACCCAAACTACCATTCCTGGTGACTTTACACTTGCTTGATTTTACAAGGTTGTTGAATGACCCTATTTGTCATGATCCGCGTTGGCCTCCTATGCCGATGAAGTTTCCTTCGAACATTCCAAAGTTTGAAGCCAAGCCTAACGAAGATCCARGAGATCATGTGACTACCTTCCATCTTTGGTGCTCATCTAACTCATTGAAAGATGACTCTGTATAGTTGCGATTGTTTCAACGTACTCTCATTGGGAGTGTCGTGAAATGGTACATTGAGCTCGATCACTCAAGATACTCTTCTTTTGGCGAATTGGCGATGGCTTTCCTTAACCATTTCCAGTTACCTATGAGATACGACGCTGGCACAGAGCTGCTCGCCAATTTCAAATAGACAACAGCGGACCATATCTCTGATCACATCTGAGAATGGAGACGCCGGAAGAGTTTAATCAAGGTACCAGTCCCACCAGCATTCCTTCTTGAGTGGTTCCTTAAGTCTTTGGTCCCACAGTTATCCAAAGACGTCGTGACATCCATAGTTTTCTCCGAAGAAGATGCCATCATGAGGGCTCAACAGTTTGAGCTCATCTATTCTCAGTCTGGTTTATTATACAACATCTTTCCAGATGTGCCACGTTCAATACTGGATAAAACTAGACAGAGAGCTGGACCACATGCCGATGGTATTACCAGTTCAGCACAAACCAAGCCCACTAAGCAATTAACAAAGTAGTTGTAGCAGTTATCCATACAACACACAGTGGCCAGCCAAACTACTTCTTTGGCTTCTCCCTCTACCAAAACATTGAAAGTACACACAGTGCAGTCGACTAACCCAAAGGCCACCCAACAGCGTGAAGGGAAGAAAAAAAAATGGAAAAAGGGTAAGGGGGATAAAAAACCCACTGATAATGCTGGCAGGGACAACACGGAAAAATGGAAGGTGAGGTATACATGCAAACTGTGCATGAAAGAACACCTGACCCATCTATGTCCTTGACTTGTAGAGGCCCAAAAATTTGTCACACAGCAACAATAGGCAGTGTTGACTAATCCATTTCAACATGGGAAAAATCTAACTCAAGCCTCTGCAAGTACAGAAGGGGGCAACCAAGGAAACTACTCGCCTTCGAACAACCCTACATCCGCGAATGTATATATGGTTAGGGGTGATGCTTTCATATCGACTAGAGCGCATGATTGTAGTAAACCAAGCACCTCTGAGAAGGGTAAAGAAGCTGACCTCCCATCTCTTCCTTTACAGATTGAGAATACATTGAGAGAAACAATGACACGCATTCTAAAAGGTGCGTTTAAAAAAGATTCTCATAACCCAAACACAAGGGCCGCCCAGAACTACTCTATGGTGGAAGATTTATCACAAACCCCTTGTGTGATGTCTACTTTGGAGGTCCTTCAAAGCTTCCCTGCTCAAAGGAAAGCCTTGTTAACCACTTTGGGCTCTACTAAGACTTTTAATCCGGGTACCATCGTGTTAGATACTACCGACTTAAAACCTCGTCTGTCTTACCACATAGAATTTCAGATAGTAGTGGCTTATCCCACGAAAACTTTTACTTGGAATATTTTCCACACAGTGGTTGATGAGGGCGCCTCGACATGCGTTATGTTGTTGGCATGTTTGAAGGCCACTGGCCAACCCATTTTGTCTCCATCACCTACTCTCCTCATGGCTTTCGACGGTCGTTCGTTCCGGCCACATGGCATATTTCCTTCTTTCCCCGTGCAGTTAGGAGGTAATATCGTGTGTGTCGAAGTAGAGGTAGTCGATGCTCCCTCGACTATAACCTCTTGTTAGGACAGAGTTGGACTTATGCTATGCAAGTTGTGGTTGCTGCAGTTTTTTGGGTCTTGTTGTTTCCACAAGAGGGTCAGATAGTGACCATCGATCAATTGTCTTTCTCCAGACCTGACCCATCTTTGGGGGCATCCACGGTCCCGATGATTGATAATCCTAAACCAGGTGTTGTCAACGTAGGAGTTTGTTTGTGCCCATCCCTAATGGTTACCTTCGATTACCCACCTCTTCACGGCGATACCAAATTTATATCTAATCACCATAAGGTTGATATTTTTCAAGTTTCGTCATTCCGAAGGACTTACTTCAAAGATCCATGGATTCTTCCTTCCCCATCGGCCACGATGGATGAGACAGGCTACCCAGGCATGTCCATTCCCTTGTCTGTCGCTGAAGTAGCATACTCTTTAGTCCAGTGAGCTTCAACTAACCCTGATCTGACTTTTTCACAAGAGTTAGATCCACTTCTAGAGCCTATTTGGGCTCAGGGTTCTCTCACTAACATTGATTCATTAGACTTAGTCTTGCCTTTTGATGAAGCAATAATCGAAGCAATGACTAGTCCGAACAAACCTTGGGAAGATCTTCATCACATATCACATTTTCTCCCAGAGTTAAGCCGAATTGAAGCAGGAGAATTCACCGTGACCATGACGGGAGATCAGTCATGTCCTATTAATCTCTTAGCTACACATGAAATTTACGTTGAGGGCAATATGGAAACTATCACTGAAACTATACCAATCAACATCTCTCGAAACCCTGGCATCATGGAGAACGTCTTTGTCGGAGTGGATTGCTCCCCCAAAGAGATTCAAATCTATGCGGATCTTTTCAAAGAATTCTGCAACGTTTTTGCCTGGTCTTATGAGGAAATGCTAGGCATCAATCCAAAAATAGTTGAACATGAAATCACAACTTATCCTGATGCCAAGCTTGTTCGACAGAATCTTTGTCCAGTTAATCCCAAGAAAGCAGCAGCCATCAAGATTGAGGTTGAGAAATTGCTATAGGCAGGTTTTATCTATCCTATCCATTTGACTCAATGGGTGTCAAATCCTGTGCCGGTCAATAAAAAACAAGGCACGATTTGTGTATGTATTGACTTCCATGATTTGAATAAGGCATGTCCCAAAGATAATTTTCCAACACCATTCATCGACCAGATCATTGATGAATGTGTTGGTTGTGAAGCCTTTTATTTCATGGATGATTTTTCAGGATATAATAAAATCCAAATCAAACACGAAGACCAACACAAAATGACATTCATTTGTCCGTGGGGTACATTCGCATATCGTAAGATGCCTTTTGGTCTTAAAAATGCTGGAGCCACATTCCAGTGGGACATGTATTTTTCTTTTCATGATCACAAGCATATAGTCGAGGCCTACCTAGATGATTTAGCATCACGATCTTGTGAGAGAATGGATCATCCCACACACCTTAGACTAATCTTCGAATGATGTCGCTACTTTAGGATTCACTTGAATCCAAACAAGTGCAGCTTCTGCATAACATCAAGATGTTTGTTAGGTTTCATCGTATCAACAACATGGATCATGGTTTATCCTCTCAAGGTGGAGGCAATAATCCAGTTGCCCCCCCCATGCACTATCCTTCAACTTCAGAGTCTACAAGGCAAGGTAAACTTTTTATGACGCTTCATCACCAGCTATGCTGAAATCATCAAGGGCTTTAGGCGTTTACTGAAGAAAGATGTTCCTTTTTACTGGGATGATGCCACTTAGTGCTCTTTTGACACATTAAAACATGCCCTCACAATGGCCCCTCTGCTATGGCCACCTAACTATAACAAAGATTTCTTATTATATCTGGCTGCCGCAGAGTCAACCATTGGCATGGTTTTAGTTCAGGAAAATGATTTGTTCTCAGAATACGTGATCTATTACCTGAGCCAAGACCTCGTAGGACCGAAACTGAATTATTCTCATATCAAAAAAATTGCGTTGGCAGCAATTAATGTTATTCAACGGTTTCGTCATTATGTTTTGTTTCGCAAGACCAACATCATTGCTATCGTGAATCCATTCCAGTACATGTTGACACAATGGGTAATAGGCAAAAAAATCAGCAGATGGATAGTCATCCTCTAGGAGTTTGACATAGACTTCATTTCAGCAAAGTCCAAAAAGTCACTGGTCTTCGCAGAGCTTATTTCAAAACTTCCGGTTGAGTCAAGTGATGTTGTGCCTGAAGAATCGCCTATCCAGGGTGATATGTTTTTTATCACATCTTCAGATCCCTGGTACAGAGATATACTTATCTATCTCTAGGATTTGAAGTGCCCCACTTTTTCTTGTCGTGATAGGCATCAGTGTATACGCCATCAGGCTAAGAATTATCTCATACTCAATGATATGTTGTATCGGAGAGGTGTAGACTGCATCTTATGTCGATGTCTCACACATGAAGAGGCAGTTATTGTTCTTAACGATTTCCATTCCGGATCTTGTGGTGGCCATTTGAATGGGTTGGAAACAACCCAATAGATTCTACGAGAAGGTTACTTTTGGCCGACGCATATCAAACATTGTATAAAAATGGTCAAGAAGTGCCATTCGTTCCAAATCTTCTCTTAGAAGATGAGGGCACATCCCACTCCCATGTTTCCTGTCATCACAGTTGGTCCCTTCACCAAGTGGGGGATTGATTACACTACTTGCAACCCCCCTCAATGAGTAGTGTCGTGATGCGGCCCTGGCCAATGAGGCTCACAAACATAACGTCAAGTGTCAGTATGATAGGTTTGTTCCTCCTCAGATTTTCTCTGAAGGCGACCTTGTCCTGGTCTATAACCAAGATAAGCACCCCCTGGGGGCAGGAAAATTCAAACCCATGTGGTTCGGACATTTCATCATAAAAGAGGTATTAAAAAAGGGTGCTTATCATCTGGTTCATTTTGAAGGGAATGCTTTGGCGGAGCCTAGAAATGGGCTCTACCTCAAGAAGTATTACTCATAGGCAAGTCACTATGGGTAAATTTTTGTAACATATGTATAGTCTTTGTACTATTAGTTTTTAGTTTCTTTTAAGTGTTATGGATGTGTCATTGATGTTATCTTTTGTCAATATGGCATATGTCAAGTGATTCCGAGGTGTTTGTTGGGTATGCAGACGGTGCTAGTCGGCACACTCGAAGGCTTGCCTTTGCAACTTGGGTAATCTTTACACCTCAGGGATAGTTGTTATCTTTCGAAGTTATATGCTTAGGTGACACCACAAATAATGTCATCGAGTATAGTGCAGTTATTGAGTTTCTTCGTGATGCCTTGTCATTGGGTATCTCTCATCTTCAGGTCTATCTTGACACTCAACTGGTTGTGTCTCAGCTAAACAGAGTATGCTGGGTTCATGATCCAACCTTACACCGAAGATTCCTTAGGGTACGTCTCTTAGAACTAAACTTTGATTATATTACATATTTTCATGTTCCTAGTAGATTAAACCAAATTACAGATACTCTAGCTAATCAAATTTTAGATTGGCATCTTGCACACATATGAAAGAACATTGACATAATCATGTAAATACATTTTTGCACACGTGATCCATAAGACACAAAAGATAAAAAAAACATATATTACATCATAAAGTAACTAGAGTACATAGATGAACGCAAGCACCTCAAAAATAGGACCAATAACGAGTCACAGGGCTTATGCCCTCAAAAAATATATACAAGTAGTGCTCGTGGCATGTAAAAAGTCAAAATAGGTTCAGAGCCTATGGGCCCTCTTATAATAGTCCACAACATGGGCTAAACACCTAAACAATTGGACCCACGTCCGAGGTGCCCCCACTACATGAGGCTGCATGGATGGCGGCAGGTCCTCTATCTCTACCATTGGGACTGTGCAAGTGAGTGCAGTAAAATTCTGCTCAACTCATCTAAGTACCCTCTTAGCCTCCCTGGCTGGGAGGTTCCCTACTACTGTTGGTCCCCCGATAGTGGTAGCTGCATCTTCTGGCCGAGGATGATGCCTATTTAGTGCATAATCGGTAGGTTGCACGGGTCCCACATCTGCATGCAACAAACGTATATCCATCAAATACTCTGGCATGAAAAAAATGATATATATAACAAAAATGACATAAAAATTACATATACAAAAAAAAAACAACAAAGGTGGAGACTTACCCATCTCCCCTCGCTCCTCACCAGGAGGCACGGGTATCTCAGGATCTCTAGAAAAGTCTACCCCTACATATGGGTAATCTTCGATCATAAGGATCTGCCATGACAACCATGCAAAGAAGTCATCATCGAAGGACTCATTAGTACTTCCACCACCCTGTCGCGGTATTAATACTTCCCATCTACATATAGTAGGAAAAGAGGCCTGATGTCCCCATACCACTTCCCGAGAACTAAAGCTCAGAACTCTCTCAAAGAAGAATGAACACAAAATCGTCCCGAACCCAAAGTTCCTCTATGTTCGCTGACAGAAATCTATCAATTGCCTCTTCATACACTCCAATAGTGTGGTACTCCAGTCAAAAATTTGTGCATTCAAGCACTGGATAGCACAGTTCATCTGTGCGCGAGACACCTGATGCAAGGCTGCTGAACTAGTAATCCGCCCAATAAGAAACAATATCGCTTGCATCGATAGGTCAGTGATCTTACTGATGGGAACCTGGGAGATCAAATGGTTTGTCTGAGCCTCACAATGCAGGGCTATAAGTTCTAATATATTAAGCGGCCCCACAGGAAACGTCCTAAAATTGACTGGTTTCCCCCTCCTTGAGAGGCCAGTCAAAATGTAGATATCCTCGATGGTGGGCACCGGTGATTGCCCCTCTACCATGAAGGCCTCTGCATCAGGGTGCCAGTAGTCAATCAAGGAATTCAGTAGCCTTGGTTGTGCTCGCATAAATGGACACAGGAAAAACTTAAGCAAACCACATTGCATCAATGCGGCCATGACATTCGTATCTCCCGCAACCAACTCACTAATTGCTTCATGCTCCCTTTCCCTCCAATGGACATACATCCTGCCAACACAACAAAGTTCAGGAGGTTTAGTAAGGGCCATTTAGTTCTTTTTGGTTATAAAAGGGGGTCCACACATGCTGTCTAGGTGACAGTCGCGTGTACACACGGTCAAGTTTTACTCTGCCCAAGTGTACACATGGCCTGTCCAGAGACAGCCCGCATGGACCTAGGGCCGACCTTTTAAAGATCGATGCCCACCCAAAAAACAAACTCAAAAGAAAAATGGAAGAATTGAATAGCTAGTTAGGGGAGTTTGTACTTACTTGGTCCAAGCGGAAGTTTGTTTTGTCCATTGTAGCTCCCAGAATCACCATTTTTATCAAAGGGGGTCTTTTGGCTCCAGAGTCAATTTCCAAATTAGCAATGGTGATAATGCGCTGCCAGCTTCTATTTATAGACTTTTTGGCCTCTTTTTGTCACTTTTTTGGCCTCCCTTATCAGTTTCTTTATACCAAAAAACATTTATAGATATTCAGGAGTTATATGGGAGGGATTTGATCGGGTATTGGGACACCTTTTTTGAGTTTCGAAATTTTTTTGATGATCCATGAAATTTTTTCCAATAATCAAATTGAGCATATAGGTTAGGTTACTACCCCAACTTTTGTGTCTCGTTGTCTTTTTCCTCTGCCATAGGATTGATTCCATCAGGTTGTGACACGAAACCATCATATCTTCTTTAGAAGTGTTACAACTTGACGGTAGAGCTTACCAGAACATGGATGCCCTAGGTAGGTCCTGGTTGCATTATGGTGTCCATGCCGTCTCTAACACACTGTAGGCTCAGGAGTCCTTATAGTCTTTCCTGAATATGATTTTGAGCCTCATTTGCATGATTCTTCTTCGCTCTTGATCTCACCCTCAGGACTCCCAAAAAATAATGGGTCTCCTTTTAAGCCCTTTTCAGACCCTCTAAACATGAAAAGATTGTCGAGTGATCTTGTGGTCTTTCACGCTCATTAAACTGAAATTTTAAGTCACGTCTGTCCGGTGGTAGTTTACCCCTTTTTCAGTGTGGACGGTCAACTGTATGAACAAAGGTATACTCTATGGAACTTCATCTCTATAGAAGAGTACTCTCAGGTATAATATTATCCCTTTTCAGGCCTGAGGGACTAAACTTACGGAAAAGGAACCCCCACGGAGTCCATAGTTAAGCTCTTTTCAGACTCCCTAAAATTGAAAATATTGTCGAGTGACCTTATTCTTTCACACTCGTTAAATTGGTCCAGAAGAACATTCCTGACGGAGTCCATAGTTAATCTTTTTTCAGACTCCTTAAAAATGAAAAAATAGCCGAGTGATCTTGTCCTTGTCACACTCGTTAAAATGGTTTTGAATCGATGTTTAATCGGTGCTAGTTTACCTTTTTCCAACCGACTAGACTATCTTCGAAAAAGGTACCCCAATGGAGTCTCCTTTTATGTTTTTTTAGACTCTCTAAATATGAAAAGACCACCAAGCATACCTTCTCTGGGCTCGTTAAACTTGCATCGAAGGACATTACCATTGTGTGTTTTGTTAACCACGTTGGCATACCTTATACATCAGCCTTGTAACAGTTTACTTCTGCGTCTTCACACCTTTGGCCCCCGGAGGATTTTTCCCGAGTATCATTTTACCAGAACATCAGTCTTGTCCTTGTGCTTTGAGCTTGTATGTTTGCAACACTCGTTCCTCCCTTGTAATGTAATATCCCTTTATTCTTTTTCCACAATTATTGAAAAGAACAAAAAAATCAAATATACCCCAAAAAGAGGAAGGGAAAAGTATTTTCTTTATTGGCAACATAATGATTCGCCCTTGGATAAAGCACATCTGTCTGTTTGTTCATCAAACTATGGGATGTAGTACGACCTTAGGAAGCCTTTTCTTTCTTTATAGAGTTCTTTCCTCCACTGTTTGGTTATCCTTCCAAACATATGGAGAGTTTGCATTACCTCCTGCTGCCTGAGTCTCATCATTTGTCGTGCTATTGTCCAAGCGAATTTTGTCACCAATCCTGAGTTGACCCCTCTGCAATATGTCTCTTTTCTGCATACCCAGCCATCCTGAACATCTAATTAAGACCTTGTTTGAAATCACTAAAGCCTTCAGTCTGATCATCAAGATTATCAAGTCCATGGCCGACGAGCCATCGAAGACCTCTGAGTAGTGTAGTCGTACACTCATATTACACTCCTACCCGAGTTTTGAAGATTTTGAAATTGTTGCTCAAGCTCTAAAGATCTCATCTCTAGACATCAGGCCAAATCAGCTTATGGAAGATGGATACTCTATATGTATATCTTTCTAATTTTGAGATGTAGCTTCGCTGTGTATTTTTCACAGCTACTCTTTATAGTTATTTGACATGGATCTACATTGTATTTGATTGGTAGCCATGGTTCTATTTTATCCCAAGCATGGGTATGCCCTCCTCGGTGAGACATTTGTTATTTTGCAAACGGCACCTCCCAGTTCCTGGTCCTTGGGCTCAATCGTTCGACACATTAGTAAAGATTGGTAATGTATTTCAGCCATCAGATGCTCTTCTGACCTCACACATTAGGGGGCATATGTTATAACCCTAAATTGCACCACACATGATTACCTGGCATCAAGCCAACTCATATCCCTTCTTTGCCAAAGCAATGTTGAACAAATCTTTGAAAATCCTCTTTTATAAAGGCCCACATGCCCTAATCCATTACTGCATGTGTGTACACGCTGGCTGACCCAAAACAACCCGCATGGAATGACAAAAGCATGAAAAAAGGATATAACTGATCATTCCATATTGTTGTCTGTTGGCTATGTCTATCAAGGGCCTACATACAAATCCAAGGGATAAACTGCTTTGATTATGTCTGCTTCGAATGTCATAGTATCCCTATTTAGGTCAATGATAGCATAATTATCATAGACCCAGTCAATACCAAGTAGTGCAGAATAAGCGTCCTTATCTCCCATGATTTTTATCACCTCAAAATCAGCTACAATCTTCACTACCGCAACATCTATCTCCACATTCTCTAGTCTTCCTATTGGAAAAATACAATATTGATTGGCCATTCTTAACTGGATTGAGGAATATGTCAACTGGGGTTTTCCTAAATCTTCCCAAGTATTTTTAAGCAGTATGTTAACATCAGATCCTAGATCTAACATAACATATTCAATCTCAAACTCATCTAGCTAGGTTGCTAATATAAACTCTTTCCCAGACCGTATTTTCCTTCTTTTCACTCTATGAGTATTCTTCTCGGGTAGATTAGTCCTTATTATAGTTTCTAGAGATTCTTCAGTTCCTAGGACTAGGTACAGGGCATTACGCAACTTTTCTGTCAGTTGTTCATTCTCAAGAATATCAGAAAATAAATGAAACCAAAGGTCAACTACATTTTTGGACTGCTCCGGTTATCTTATCAGGACTATGGGGTTTCGGGGTGTAGGGGGTGAAGAAGGGACTTGCACAATCTATTATAACCCTAAATTGCACCACACATGCTTACCTGGCATCAAGCCATCTCATATCCCTTCTTTGCCAAAGCACTGCTGAACAACTCTTTAAAAAACCTCTTTTATAAAGGCCCACGCACCCTACTCCATTACTGCATGCGTGTACACACTGGCTAACCCAAAACAACTTGCGTGGACCGACAAAAGCACGAAAAAAGAAGAGTTGTCGATGAAACAAAAAATCTATGGGTGATTTAACTAAAACTCCCGACCATGCATGGTTACTTTCAAAGTAGCTATATGTTGTTTTGTTAACAGAATATGTGTCAGAGGTAGCAATCCCTGGATATACCATTCTCTTTGATGATCCTCATGAATTGGATGTGCTAACCTCCCTATAGCATCTTTAAAATTCTGACTATATTCCCATGATGATTAACCTTACCTTTGTTGAATCTTGTGCAACTCAAGAAGAGCATGTTGTTCTGACTAAGGTAGCTTGAACTCCACTATGAATTTTATCCGTACTTGTCCAAGTGTGAATGTTTGTCCTTGCACTCCTGGAACTCCTGGATCAATAGCCTTCATGTAACATTTGAGAGCACGACCTCTCAAGGTAGTCTGGAACTCAACCAACCTATTTGTGTCTAGATTCCCTCTAGACCTCTAGATTGCTTCGCATAGGAACCAATGTTGCTCAACATCCTCATCTCCCTTACCCCAGAATACTGGATATCGAGCAATCAAACCTCTTGCATTATCATCCATTGTTGATCTTACTACTCCTATCAATATAAAACCTAATGGTCCTAGTTGTGATCTACCAGGGAATCCCAATATCCTCCCAGTATGCGTGCTTACTGGTTGTGATTGACTAACTGATTGTAATGAAATAGGAATGGCATAAGAAGGTAGTATAGAATTTACCACTTGCATAGAAGACACTTGGGGTATGGGTGATTCGGGGTTGGTGCCACTAGCTTCGGGGCAGGTTTCTTTGATTTGGGGGGTCTTGTTCTCATCCTCTAGAGTGGTCTCTTCAGCTGGATTCCCAATATTTCCTGGTATTGGGGACGAATCTTCTCTTTCTTCTACAATATCTATGTCGGCTTCCTTTTTCCATGCTTCTACACCTTCTTCTTCTTGTCCACCCTCTTGGGGACTTATTTTTCTCTACGCTTCTCTCTCTCTCTTAATATTTGATTATAAATTCTAACCTTGTAAAATATCTATTGCAAACAAATATTCAGAAAAAGAACAAAAAACATACAATGGAAAATACAAACATTACACAGATATTTTTCCCTTGGAAACGTAAACTAGGAAAACTAGCATATTCTATATTATTCATTGTGATACATTGTTTACAATAAAATATACATATAGGAGCCAGTAGAATCCAAAACCCTAACCCAATGACCTATATTAGTCCAAAACCCTAATTCCTTAACCAGAAATAGAAAACCATCGGCAAAAACCATGTGCTGAAAAACCTCCTAAATACATGACACATTTCCCAAGGCAGAAAAAAATTTCACCCCCGCGCGGGGGGGCTCCACCCCCCACTAACTTCCCTGCACACATGGATCATACACTCAGAAACTACTACTCATGCAAACACATACCCAACATTGATTGGCCAGTCTTTCCTATCTTCTCATCTTTCGTAACTCTCCCATATGTTTTTCCTCGACTTCTCTTAGTCCGAATTATTTCTGCAATTGCTTGGCCTATTTCACTGCTTTCTTTATCTTACTGTGCCACCACTTCTAAACTATGGAATATTTTTTCAATGCTCACTCATCCCTTGAGTCCATTTCTTCTTACTCACCCATTTTTCAAAGAAAACTCTCCCATCTCTCAGGCCATGATTCCACCCCAAACTTACCCCACCACAAGCAAGGGTGTTTAGGCTTCCATCTCAGTTGGGGACATAGTCAGCATCCCCTCCTCCATCAAGAAAACCTTAATCCACAGGGGCATTTCTCTCAATAGTCTTCCCCGTGAGTATTTCTTGAAATCCACTTCTTCCCATGAAAAATATTGGTGATTCTCAGCTGCAAATTCAATAATGTATCCTTCCAATGTTGTATTGACCCAAAAATCAATCACTCACATTACCGGATGATCCAGTCGATGAAGTGTTGCAATATTTTTTGTATCCCAATCACAGGTACTCTTGACTCATTCTTGGAATTACGGATCTTCTTGGAGCCTATCTAACCAATGGAAAATCTCTTCTCGAAACTTAATCTAGAATATCTCATACTGGTCACTCGATCTTTCTGAGTAAAAGACAACCTCCCGCGTATTTTTCATAGATTTCACTCCCAGATCCGCTTCTTTCCATATGAAGGCATCACAATTTTTCTCCCACCACTGGTGAATATCAGATCGGTGAATCTACAAAAGCATTCTCCCTACAGGTTCTGTTTTAACGCAAGTCCCAACAATGGAACCATTTTGTTGGCACAAAGTTGATTAGACCAGGGTCCTTCTCAGGTTACCAACCAAAGGTATTGAGTAGTCTAGAGCGCTTGCATTTTCATCTTCTCTGGAGAGAATAAGTCTCACCCAAAGCGCAACTAAGACAAGAATATAGGGAAGGGAAAGGCGAATACTTAGGTAGATCTCCAGAATCTTCAAGATTCACCATAGTCTTGCGCAAGATGAACTAATAGAGAGAATATTTAACCCATTCATAACTAATAGTAAATACAACAGAGTTGCAACAACATCTGTAAACAGCTATAACATATTGATCTCATCAGACTTACAGAAGTAAAGTAAAATGACAATTCATATACATAGACAGAGAATTACACATAATATTTCAAAATTGTAGGTCCTTCCATATATTTTTTCCAAAAGGTTTCTGAGATATAATTCATTACACGGTTACAAGAGTTTCTGGCTCTGAACTCATTCCTTAAATTTCTATCTACCCTTTTCCCAAAATGGATATTAATTACAATCACAAAACCTAGATGGAGTGAACGATAATCCCGACTACACCTACCCTTTACAATCATATACATCTCGTATATATAAGCTAATTGTGATTTTCTGTCTTGAGACTTTGCATGATTTCTTGTTTTTGTTCTATTGTAAATTCTTTAACCTCACTGGTGTTGCACCGTCTCTCTAACCACTTTTTGTTTCCTCTCTTGCTCTGTTTTCCAACTCCTTTGTGGCTTACGCAACTTGCTAAGAAAAAATCGAATTGTAGTATTTCTTGCGCAACTTCTTTTAATCAAAAACGAAGGGCCCAACAGTCAACAGGGATGATTGGGACTCGAAGATACCAGCAATCCTATGGGAATATAGGACCACATGTAAGAAGTTGATAGGACAGACACTCATTAGAATGGTGTATGGGAAGGAAGTCGTGGTGCCATTATAATTTTTGGTGCCCAGTCAACGTGTAGCATGCAAGATACCAAATATATAAAATATGCAGAACATAAATAAAATGCTAGAAATGGCAGAATAATAGTAAAATATCCAACATAATCTCCACAAGAACACAGAAATGATATAAGAACAACAATAGAAATAGCACTTTGATTCAGAAAGCAATGTTCACAGGCCTCTTCGAGGGGGCAACCTCCAATCGAGCAGCGCTCTGTTACAAGAATCTCCAAGCTAGGGTTTTCATACCCTCGACCCTTATTTTATACTAAATATGTTTATTAAGAGAAGCATCTAGAGGAACATCCTTCTAGAAGAAAAAGCTTCTATTAGGTCTTCTTACATCCGCCTTATTCTATTTTATTGAAAGTCCTTATTAATATTGACCTTTATTACATCCAAATACATTGATCTACCTATGTGCGGGTTAGGACCTTAACATCTTCGCCCCCTTAAAAACAACCTTGTCCTCAAGGCTTAAGATGTGGAAACTGCTGCAGAATGGTAGTTGATTACCAAGTGGAATCTGCTGGAGTCATATCTTTCCATTGTACTAGCACTTCCTTGATGGTTCTCTGACGTAGGCGACACTCACGTTGGTCCAAAACTGCTTCTGGCTGTAGCCAAATGGATCCTTCTTCAGCTAACTTTGGAAGGTTGGTTTGAATTTGGCACTTGGTTCCAATCACCCTCTTCAAGCATGAAACATGAAAAATAGGATGTAGCTTCGAATGACTGGGCAGAGCTAACTGATATGCGACTTGTCCCACACGCTTGAGAACTGTGTAAGGGCCATAAAATTTGGGTGCTAGCT
>JZKD02S1472698.1:399925-411063 GCA_000966675.3 Picea glauca | reverse complement strand
AAGAGCTTAGTCACCCATTTTTGTTGCTCCTGGGAGGAAATGCGTTGTTCCAGAAAGTACTTGAGGCTTTGATGGTCGGTCTTAATTTGGAAGCGTTTCCCCAAGAGATAAGGACACCACAACTCAACGACATGTAGAATCGCCAACATTTGTTTTTCATAAATGGGTTTTCCCATATTCCTTTCAGACAGTTGCTTACTAGTGAAGGCCAAAGGTTGACCCTCTTGCATAAGGACAGTGCTGATTCCTTTCCTTGAGGCATCACATTCCAACACAAACGTCTTTGTGAATTCAGGAAGGGACAGAACCGGAGTGGTGCACATGGTCGTCTTCAAGGTTTGAAAATCTTGAGCATCTGCTGGAGTCCAAGTGAAAGATTTATTTTTGAGGAGAGCCGTGAGAGGTGCTGCAATCTTTCCATAGTTCTTAACGAACTTGCGATAATACCCTGTGAGGCCCAAAAATCCACACAAGATTTTGAGAGTCTTTGGGTGCGGCCAGTCTTGCATAGCTTCAATCTTTTTTGGGTCCACCCTGACGCCATTCTTTCCCACCAGATGACCTAAGTATTCTACTTTTGAGGCACCAAAAGCACATTTGGACTGTTTCAGGAAAAGTTGGTGCTGAGAGAGTAGGTGGAGAACTTGATCCACATGAGTAAGATCGTATGTCCAGGTTTTGCTATAGATGAGGATATCATCAAAGAAAACTAATACAAAATGACGAAGAAAAGGGTGGAAGACATGGTTCATGAGGCTCCGGAAGGTGGAGGGGGCATTACACAAACCAAAGGGCATGACCAAAAACTCATAGTGGCCCTCAAGAGTGTGAAAGGTGGTCTTGGGAATGTCGGCCTCTTTCATACATATTTGGTGATAGCCTGAGTGAAGATCAAGTTTGGTGAAGAATTGGGCACCACTCGATTCATCCAGGAGGTCATCAATGACAGGAATGGGAAATTTGTCTTTGATGGTCAGTTTGTTGAGAGAATGGAAGTCAGGACACATTCTCCAAGAACCTTCTTTCTTCGGTACCATGATGACCGAAGAGGAGTAAGTGATCATACTAGGATGGATGACACCGACAGTAAGGAGTTCCTAGACCATTTTTTCAATTAAATTTTTTTGTGCAAAGGGGCGGCGATATGGACGGATATTGGGGGGAAGGATTCCTGGGACAAGGGGAATGGAATGATCATGAACACCACAGGAAGGAGGGAGTCCTTGGGGAGTGGAAAATATTGTTTGATGTTTAGAAAGGAGGGCTTGGAGGTCTTGGGGCACTGGGGGTGTCTTTGTGGCTTGTATGGCGTGGAGTTGGGCAATGACACCACAATGACCTTTTTTGAGTAGTTTTTCCATGCGATGAGAACTGATGACCTTAGGTGAACCAGCAGTGATGCCTTGGAATTTATATTGGTGGCCTCCTTGGTCAAATTGCATGGTTAAGTTTTGAAAATCCATGAGAATGGGACCCAAAGTCCTTAGCCAGTCTGCACCCAACACAATGTCACAACCGCCCATATCAATAGAAAAAATATGGGATTTTAGGTGGTAGTCACCGATTTGGAGACACACATTCTCACAGCGCCCACCACATTTCATAGAACCACCATTGGCAATCATGATTTGGAAATTGTTGATAGCATGGATGTAGCAATGGGTTTCTTGGGCAATGCGGTGATGATTAAAATTGTGGGTGCAGCCACTATCAACCAGAATGATAACCTTTCGGTGCTTGACATAAGCGATTAGCTTGAGGGTTTCTGACTTAGCCCGTGCTCGAAAGCACGCCCGCTCACAGGATATTCTCTTTCCCACGGCCCGAAGAACTCTAACCAGTCCTTCTATTTCCCTATCGGGAAATCTGCACCCACAACAATCCTTGTGGGATCCCCCTCTTTACAAATCGTGAGATCGGACTTTGTGACTTCGTGAATCCAAAGGTCGAGTGTTCAGTTCTTGAATCCTTGAAACCCGACAACCATTCAACGCTGACCTTTTCCTAGTGGGGTTTTCTCTATCGCAATTTCTCCACTCGCGATATCAAACAATTTACTTTACCGACTCCTGACTCCTGATTAACCAAAACTTTGACACATGCGCGAGTTTGACTTTAAAACGCCTTCACTCCATTGGCATTTCGAAGTTCGCAATATCATGAATCCTGATGTAAGGAGTTCGAAACTTCTCGCTGTGAAACCACGATAAGGCATACCACCTGTCCACCCACCGATTCCTGTCGCCCCACACTATCTTTTGACTGTCGGGATATCATGTTTTTTGATATCATGATTCCTGCTGCTATAATCATGGGACTTCAACCCATGAAACCCCGATACATGATTCCACGTGCAAATCTGACGGTCCTTGTGACTCAGATCAATGGCTCTACCCCTCTTGAGCTTTGAACCTCTCAGAAATACCTGTAGTATCTCCCCTTCTCCTCCATGAGATCTAACGGCTCATGGGAGTTTGCAAATCCTCCTCAGAGAACATCAATCGTCCGTTCCTCCTTCGAGAAATCTGCAAAATGACTGAATGTTCTTCCACAAAACTCGTACACCTGCGTACAAACTTGCGACGCTTCTTGCCAACCTTCAAGTCACAGCTTCCCTATGCTTCCCTTCAACAACTTCGAAGGTCTTATCCTTCCTAAGATTTCTTATAATTATAAGCCTTAGAAAGACTCTTGCATGCATTCCTTATGGAAACCTTCAGACACTTCCAAGTATTGAATTTCCTTTAACCCTGTGCACACCTACAGCAGCAGTCCTTCAGCTCTTGCTCAAGTTTGCAACCCTGAGACTTCACCTGGCCTGCGCACTCCTTGCATAGCTCTTGTGCCTATCTGCACTTCTGCAGAAATGAGAACAAAAGCTACCTACCTGAACCCTCTGTCAATGCACTCCTTGCAGACACTTCGACTGCACTCCTTGCAGGAATCCTCTAGCTCAAATAGAGAAACAATTGAAACTCATTCCATTTCCCCTTCAGACTTCAATCTCAAAGCATGAAATCATATACACAACACATAAAGCAAATGTATAACAGGAAGAAAACATCAAATGAGCATATCATTCAGCATCAATACACAGAGAACAACACAAAACCATGGTTTTGAATCAATCTCTTTCTATTAATCCAAATGTCTGTACATGGGTGTTCTTACACAGCTCTCTGCATGCTCTTGCTCCAATGTTTCTTCAATAATGTTACAATACACAAGGAGGGTGTCTATATCCCGTTTCCCTCTTACACTCTAAAACTGTCTAATCTAGAATTAAATTCTATCTACCTACATTAACTACTATAAATTCCTCCTATCTACTAAGGACGAGAGAAATCCACTCAAGGTCCATTTACATTATACAAGTGTGCTTCATCTTAATGACTCATTTAATATCACGCAACAACTCCAAGGTGTTTTCAAAATTTGTGATGTCGCTCGTCCAGCTGTCTGATTGTCTCCGCGCTGGCTTGCTTGACGTTGGGATGATCCTGCATCATACTCCCTCACTTGAAAACTTTCATGATCTCCTATCCATGAGCTCCTGCACAGTCTGTCCATGCTTCTGTATCTCTGCTTCACCCTCCCAACTGGCATCTTCAACTGGATGGTTCTTCCATTTGACTAGATACTCAAAGTACTGCTTTCGCCTGGTCCTCTTGCTTACTCTTTTATCCAGTATGCACTCCATCTGCGGCTTCTCTGCAACTGGCATCTACTTCGTCCACTAGATCACTGGCTGTTCATTCCAAGTCTCTACTTCCTTAGCTCTGTATGGGTACAAATCCGATACATTTAATATCGGAGAAATTCCGACCCCATCGGGTAATTCAATCTCATAAGCATTCACCCCAAACTTCTTTAAGACCCTACATGGTCCGATTTTCTTCATCTTCAATTTGTTATATGTTCCTCTCAGGAACCTTTCTTTCCTCAAATGTGCCAGAACCAAGTCACCAACCTCAAACTGAAGTTTTCTTTTATGTTGATCGGCTCCGCGCTTATACTCCTGACTTGAATTCAGCAATCGCTCCTTCACCTGGCTGTGAAGTTCTTTCATCACCTCTACAAATACTTCTGCACTAGCGCTCCTAGTCACAGTCTACTCTGAATCCCTCAGTTCATAAATTCCTCTCAGTTGCATGCCATAGACAACCTGAAATGGACTCTACCCTGTTCTCCTGTTAACTAAGTTGTTATATGCAAACTCTACCTGTGGTAATATGTTGTCCCACTGGTTGTGGTGTTCCATCACCAGGCTTCTCAGCAAGTCTCCCAGAATTTTGTTGACCGCTTCTGTTTGTCCATCTGTCTGAGGATGATAAGCTGAAATAAATGCCAAGTTAGTTCCTAGCTTCTTCCATAAGGTCCTCCAAAAATGCCCTATGAATTTTGTATCTCGATCCGAAACTATACTCTTTGGAAACCCATGAAGTCGAATGACCTCTTTGAAAAACAGGTTCGCAATGTGAGTTGTGTCACTTGTTTTCTGACATGGAATGAAGTGTGACATTTTGGAAAATCTATCCACCACCACAAAGATTAAATCACAACCTCTTTGTGTTCTTGGAAACCCCAATACAAAATCCATGCTAACCGCATCCCACGGCCTCTCTGGTATGGGCAATGGTTGATAAAATCCTGCATTCTGCTTTCTCCCCTTTGAATGCTGGCAAATTTTGCATCTATCCACAAATATCTTGACATCCATTCGCATTCCCGGCTAAAAATATGACTCATTCAACTTCACGAATGTTTTGTCATGACCGAAATGTCCTGCCAATCCTCCACTGTGTTTCTCCTTCAGCAAGTTCTCCCTCATGGAGCATTTCGGAATACACAGTTGATTGCCTCTTAACAATAATCCTTCCTAGATCATATATTCCATCCATTGGCTCCTATCCCTGAGAATTGGATTCTCAGCTACTTCATACACTTCTCTAAAATCTGGATCATCTGCGTACATGTCCCTGAGATCATCAAAACCCAACGTTTTGACTCTGAATTCCTGTAGCAGCAAACACTTCTCGCTCAAAGCATCAGCCACTTTGTTAGCAATGCCAGAAATATGTTTAATCACAAAAGTGAAATACTGCATATAATCAACCCATTTGACATGTTTCTGATTCAACTTCTCCTGTTGAGTCACAAACTGCAGTGCATGATTGTCACTGTACAATACAAATTCTTTTGGGATCAAGTAATGCCTCCATTTCTTCAATGCCTAGATGATAGAATAAAACTCCTTATCATAAGTGGAGTACTTCACTTTCGTCTCATTCATCTTCTCACTAAAATATGCTATCGGCATGTCTTCTTGACTTAAGACTGCCCCGATTGCAAACCCACTTGCATCGCATTTCACCTGAAATGTCTTCTGGAAATCTGGCAACACCAGAACTGGTTGTTCCGTAATATTTTCTTTTAATAGATTGAAACTCTTCTCAACCTCCTCAGTCCAGTGAAAAGACTTGTGTCTTGTCTTCACTATATCCATCATTGCTGCATTAATTCCACTGAAATTCCTGATGAACTTTCGGTAGAAACTAGCCAATCCGTGAAAAATTCTCAACTCAAAAATATTTTTTGGTGATGGCCAACTCTTAATCACTTCCACCTTATCTGGATCCATCCTCAACTGATTTGTCGAAATAAAAAACCCCAAGTAAATGAGATCTATCTTCATGAATTAGGATTTCTTCATATTTATCAACAGCTTCTCCTGTTGTAACTTCTGCATCACTGTAGCCAAATGCTTCAGATGCTCTGCCACTGTCTTACTATAAACCAGTATGTCATCCAAATACAGAATGAAAAATTTCCCGATGAACTCCCTCAGGAATTCATTCATTAGCCTCATGAAGTTACTTGGCGCATTTTTTAAGCCAAATGGCATGACAATCCATTCATACAACCCTTTGTTTTCTTTGAATGTTGTCTTCCATTCATCACCTTCTCTCATGTGAATTTGATGATAACCACTTTTCAAATCAATCTTTGAAAAATATTTTTCTCCACTCAAGAAATCCTTCATATCATCCATCCTCGACAATGGAAATATGTACCTGATGGTTATCTTATTGATCTCCCTTGAGTCAGTACACATCCTCCAGCCTCCATCTTTCTTCGAACTAAGTAATGTTGGAACAGTACATGGACTCAAGCTTTCCCTGACCAAACCTTTTTCCAACAACTCCTGGACTTGCATTTTAACCTCTTCATTCTCTTTCAGCGTCAATCTATACGTGGCTTTGTTTGGAAAACTGGCTCCTGGTATGAGATCAATATGATGGCTCACACTTCTGATCGGTGGCAATGAATGAGGTAATTCATCCACTATTATGCCAGCGAACTCTTCCAGCAGTTCCTCAACCTCCTCTGGTAAATCATCCACTCTTGTGCTAGTCAGAACAATCTTAGGTTTTCTGACCACAATGAATTGTGGATCCTCCTTCTTAACCTCTGTAAGAAGTTCCTTCCCACTCATGAGAAGTACTATGTTGCTTACTTCAAGATTCACCTCCTTATCCTTAATTGGAAGCAACATGTGTGTCCTCCCATTCTTCTCCAGGGTGTATGTGTTCATTCTCCCATCATGAATCACATTCTTGTCATATTTCCATGGTCTACCCAGCAATAGATGACAAACATCCATAGGAATGACATCCAACAATGTCTTATCATTATATCCTCCTATCTTAAATTCAACTAAACATTGTTTAGTAACAGTTACCTAGTGTCCTTTCTGTAGCCATGAAACTCTGTATGGGCTTGGATGATCAATCGTCTCCAGCTCCATCTTCTCTACCATCTCCATACATACGAGATTATCCATGCTACCACTTTCTACGATGACCTTGCATACCCTGTCCTTGGTCTTGCAAGCAGTCCTAAAAAGTCTGTTTCTTTGGACTGAACTCTCCACCTCCTTCTCGGGTGTCAAAAGGACTTTTCGCATCAACAACAATCTTCCGCCTTCAACGTCTTCTACCTCAACATCCTACCTCTGTGCTTTGGCGATGTGAGCTTCTCCAATGTCCTTATTTTTATATGGACACTCATAAGACTTGCGCCCATTCTTTCCACGTGTGAAGCATGTGATTACTCCACCTCTTCCTCTTCCTCTTCCTCTAGTATGAGGAAAAGTGTTGTTGTCAGCATAATCTCCTCTCTGCTCATTATGCTGTCCTCTCTACTTAGCATATTTCCCACGCTCTGAGGTTCCACCTCTCTCTGTTCGAGTCTGAGGTTTCTTCCATTCCTCCCTGGGATTCTGATATTTGTCCTGGGCAACTAACTTGCCTCTGGGATGACTTCTTCCTCGACCCCTCTGACTCTATTTTCGGCTCAGCTTCTCCTCAACTTTTAGAGCCATTTTATAAGCATCTTCAACCATTCAGATGGTTACCATGCTCATCTCATCCTGGATATCATATCTCAGGCCATTCATATACCTGGAAACTTTCTCAACATCGCTCTCCTGATGACCTGCCCTGAAGTTCAGTTTGTAGAATTCCTCAGTGTATTCTTTCACTGTCATCAGCTTCCGTCTCAAGTTCTGCATCCTCCTGAAAAAATTAATTTGATAGTCCCTGGGGATGAATTTCGCCTTCAGATTCACGATCATCCTGTCCCAACTTTTGATCTTCTGCTTGCCCTTGCAGCGTCTGTCAGATTGTAGTTCATCCCACCACAATGCTGCATGTCCTTTCAATCTAGTGACAACATGCTTGACTTTCTTGTCCTCTTTGACATATTCATAGTTGAAGTAGGTGTCTAGAGCTCTAATCTAGTCTAGAAGCTCCTCTGCATCCAAGTTTCCCTCATAAACTGGAATGTCCATCTTTGCTCTTGCACCCATCCTTGCAATAGCTCTGATCAAAGGCTCGTTTGATGCATCTTCAGCTGCAACTTCTTCTTTCACATTCAACCTCAATCTCTCTTTCAGAATCACTGAGATCCCCCGCACTAACTGTGCGTCTTTGCGTTGTCTCCATGTCTTCGAGTCTAGCTCATAGATCATGCATTTGTCTCTCCATAACTGGATCTGTTACTTGCCTGCCTCTTCTTCGCGTCATTTCCCTATACTCTGGACTGGGCGACTGTCTATCTCTCCTTGGCGGCATGGCGAATTCTCTTCTTATCTGCTATAGAAAGCAAAGAACCTTTCTGTTCTATGATACCAAACTGACGCAGCTCACACTCGCAAGCACACCCGCTCACAGGATCTTCTCTTTCCCACAGCCTGAAGAACTCTAACAGGTCCTTCTATTTCCCTATCGGGAAATCTGCACCCACAACAATCCTCGTGGGATCCCCCTCTTTACAAATCAGGATATCGGACTTCGCGACTTCGCGAATCCAAAGGTCGAGTGTTTGGTTCTTGAATCCTTGAAACCCGACAACCATTCAACGCTAACCTTTTCCTAGCAGGGTTTTCTCTATCGTGATTTCACCACTTGCGATATCAAACAATTCACTTTACCGAGTCCTGACTTCCGATTAACCGAAACTTCGACACACGTGTGAGTTTGAATTTCCAACGCCTTCACTCCATCGGTGTTTCGAAGTTTGCAATATCGCGAATCCTAATGTAAGGAGTTCGAAACTTCTCACTGGGAAACCCTGATAAGGCGTACCAGTTGTCCACCCGCCGATTCACGTTTCGTGATATCGCGATTTCTGTTGCTATAATCACAGGACTTCAACCCATGAAACCCCGATACATGATTCCACATGCAAATCCAATGGTCCTTGTGACTTGGATCAATGGCTCTGCCCCTCCTGAGCTTTGAACCTCTCAGAAATACCTGCAATATCTCCCCTTCTCCTCCGTGAGATCTAACGGCTCACGGGAGTTCACGAATTCTCCTCAGAGAACATCGACCGTCCGTTCCTCCTTTGAGAAATCTGCGAAATGACTGAGTGTTCTTCCACAGAACTCGTCCATCTGTGTACAAGCTTGCGACGCTTCTTGCCAACCTTCAAGTCACAGCTTCCCTATGCTGCCCTTCAATAACTTCGAAGGTCTTATCCTTCCTAAGCTTTCTTATAATTCTGAGCCTTATAAAGACTCTTTCACGCACTCCTTGCGGCAACCTTCAGACACTTCCAAGTACTGAATTTCCTTTGACCCTGCGCACACCTGCAGCAGCAGTCCTTCAACTCTTGATTAGGTTTGCAACCCTGAGACTTCACCTGGCCTGCGCACTCCTTGCACAGCTCCTGTGCCTATCTGCACTTCTGCAGAAATGAGAACAAAAGCTACCTACCTGAACCCTCTGTCAACACACTCCTTGTGGACACTTTGACTGCACTCCTTGTAGGAATCCTCTAGCTCAAATAGAGAAACAATTGAAGCTCATTCCATTTCCCCTTCAGAATTCAATCTCAAAGCATGAAATCATATACACAGCACATAAAGAAAATGTATAAAAGGAAGCAAACATCAAATGAGCATATCATTCAGCATCAATACACAAAGAACAACACAAAACCACGGATTTGAATCAATCTCTTTCTATTAATCCAAATGTCTGTACATGGGTGTTCTTACACAACTCTTTGCATGCTCTTGCTCCAATGCTTCTTCAATAATGTTACAATACACAAGGAGGGTGTCTATATCCTGTTTCCCTCTTACGCTCTAAAACTATCTAATCTAGAATTAAATTCTATCTACCTTCATTAACTACTATAAATGCCTCTTATCTAATAAGGATGAGAGAAATCCGCTCAATGTCCATTTACATTATACAAGTGCGCTTCATCTTAATGACTCATTTAAGATCGTGCAACAACTCCAAGGCATTTTCAAAATTTGTGTTGGCGCTCGTCCAACTGTTTGATTATCTCTGCGCTGGCTCGCTTGATGCTGGGATGCTTCTGCATCAGTTTGGGGTCAGAGAAGCCGGTGAGAGCATTGAGGGAAATGATTGGTTCCACTTTGGGAGGGTTGGAGGGAGGGTTTATGTTAGTGATTTCAGGTGACTCGGGAATAAGGGGAGTGTCAACATCCTCTTCCAGAATATCCTCAAAGATGGCCATAAAAAGATTTTGTTCCTTACATTTGTGGCTGGGGAAATATTTGTCATCACAATTATAAAAGAGGCCTTTGAGTTGGCGTTCAGCCATTTCAGCCCTGGTCAATTTTTGTATCTTTAATGGGGCAGAGGGAGTAGTGGGGTTTGTTGGTTTAGGGCAAGGGATAAAGGAAGGCTTACCGTTTTGAGAGGAAACAATTTTTTGTACTTCTTTATCTTTTTTAGTAGCCTCCACCCAAGTCGTAGGTCGAGCCATGAGGACATGGGGCCGAATCTCCTCCTTGAGGCCACTGATAAAACACTCTCGAAAGAAAGCATCAATCATGCCCTCTGTTCAAAAATCCAGGTGCTCAAATGCAGCTATGAAGTCTTCTATTGTGCCTAATTGCTTCAATTTTTTCAAACGGCCCAAATGGTTGGTGTCAGTGTCAAAGTGTTCATAAAGCTCAGTCACAAATTGGGTCCAAGCAATATACCCTTGACGGGAAATTTTTCTCCATTGCCACCATTGCCAGCGTTCTTGATCTAGATGGAGAACACCATACCAGAGTTTGGCCAAGTCATCAGTAATGTTGTAGAGAGAGAAATAATGTTCCATTTGGGTGACCCAACTAGTGGGGTCCAAGCCATCAAATTTGGTTACATCCACCCGCGGAAGGCGTATGTCCCGTTGAAAGTGATGGGGCTGAAAGGAATGGGAAGAAGTTTCACCTTCAGTCTTTGTATGTGCATCGGGAAAAGAGTCATCAGTAGGGATCTTGATTTTAGTGCAAAGTGATGCAAAGACAGATTCAAGCTGGGTGGTCAGTTCATGTTTGACTTCCATCATTGCGGACTGCACGGTTTCATTTACGGATGCATTTATGGTTGTATTGATGGATGTATCATGAGAGGCAATAGTAGCACTGAGTTGTTGCACTTCTTGTTGGGTCTCAAGGAGACTAGATTGTAAGGAGTTGAAGTCAGACTCCAGTTCTTGGCTACGGGTATGGGCCATGAGGATGGGTGAACTGAAAAGGGAGTGGGTGGGGTCAGAAATTTTTGCAGAAAAATGATATGGATGAATGTGATAAGGGAGAAGAGATG
>JZKD02S1472698.1:389340-399875 GCA_000966675.3 Picea glauca | reverse complement strand
TTTACAGCTGCGGGGTTATACTTTGGTCTAAAGAATGTTGCAGTGTTGAAATCCCCAAATTCTTTACCAGAAATAAATGTGTATTTACTTGGCAACTAATAGATCTCGCCGATTTAATTTGTTTATGTTTATGTTTATGTTCCCCAAGGGTTAGGTATTCAAGGGTTTTCCCTATGCTATATCTCTCTGATATACGTGCGGAGTCCAACAGTAGTACTCGGCCCAATATCTCAGGGCACTAACTAAGGAGGATAGACTGTACCCTTAGCTGTACTACCTGACTACCTAGGTACTAGAGAGTATCTTCCCGAGTGTTGTTATTGGTGACACTATATCAGTCCGGCGGCTGATAGGTTTATCTAAAGAGGGCTTAAGGAAATCTAGGTTGATCCATACACAGGTGTTGCCTGATGCGCTACCACTCGAAGGGGTACCAACAGGGGTTACAAGGGTGGCCAACAAATGTGCGCTTAAGAACCACTTGTATTTCCTACGTGTATGAATCCCTCAACCATGGGTTTATGCGCGTAACAACAAATCTCTGTGGCTTAAAGACGCTGGAATACGTCTCTACCCTGAAAAAAAAATACCCACAATTTATGCCAAGGAAAGTTCTCTGATACCACTTGCAAGATACCAGATATATAAAATATGCAGAACAGAAATAAAATGCTAGAAATGGCAGAATAACAGTAAAATATCCAACATAATCTCCACAATAACACATAAATGATATAAGAACAACAATAGAAATAACACTTTGATTCAGAAAGCAATGTTCGTAGGCCTCTTCGAGGGGGCAACCTCCAATCGAGCAACGCTCTGTTACAATAATCTCCAAGCTAGGGTTTTCATACCCTTGACCCTTATTTATACTAAATATGTCTATTAAAAGAAGCATCTAGAGGAAGATCCTTCTAGAAGCGAAAGCTTCTATTAGGTCTTTTTACATCCGCCTTATTCTATTTTATTGAAAGGCCTTATTAATATTGACCTTTATTACATCCGAATACATTGATCTACCTATGTGCGGGTTAGGACCATAACATAGCAGCAATTACCAACATGACAGAAAGGGGTGTAGTACAGGAAAGGTTAAGTAAACTAATGGAAATGTAAGAGGACAACATTCTTGCAAGATTTCATCGGGAAGTACAAAAATCAAGAGACAAATACTGGCATGAAAGACATATTAAAAAAAAGAGTTTTAAGAAGGGTGACCTAATCTTGCTCTATGACAACAAATTTTTCCAACACCCTGGGAAGTTTAGAATTCATTGGCTAGGGACAATGAAGTAAATACTATCATAGATGGGGGATCTATACAACTAAAAGACTTGGGAGGAACAAAACTTAAAGGAATTATCAATGGTAGTCAACTGAAACTATACAGGGATAGTCGACCTACTAATACTTAAAAGTTATAGCGCAGTGAGAAAGGAATGTATATAGTGTACGATAGAAGAGATTAGGATAGAAAAGTGATAAAAAAAAATAAAAAGGGGAAAAAGGAGAAAAAAGTAATACAAAAATAGAAAAAGGAAGAAAAACACAAAAATATGAAGAAGTTGACTGCACCACAAGAATGAGTGGAAAAAGTCGTGCACATCAATTACTGTGACAATATCGAAAGACAACACGCAAGAAAAATTACACTCAGCACAAATTCATGCAAAAAGTGAAAAATCGACACGATCGGGTCTATAAAAGGAGGAAATCACACGTTTCTTCAACACTTAGCACTTGTTTAGCATAGAGAAAAATACAAAGAGTGTGCCCTAGCTACAATTTTACAAAGAAGCAAGTGAGTGTGCAACTTAGAGATAAGATGACCCTACCAAAGTTTGTCGATCTAGGCCAGTATGTATGGGTTACTCGGCATGGTCATTAGCACAAGGAAAGAATGAGATAGCCCAAAAATGTGGTCGAGGCGGAAGATGTCACCACCTAGGACACAGAATCAATTAGCCTGACATGGGTTGAAGAGGAAACATCAATAGCGCAACAAGGGGAAATAGGGTAGAGCTCTGAGGCTCAAAATGGTACTCTGAACCCTAACCCTAAGATGCATGTGAAGCCTGATGAAATAATAGGACCATGAAAAACCCACGAAGTCAAGCAAGTTTTGGTTGAGGATATCACCGACCGACCAGAGTCCGAAAGGGAAGAAGAGGACGCAGACACCGCAGAGGCAGGTCCATCTGTTGTGGGATAGAAAAGAAAGTTGCAAGACACCATGGATATTACACTCCCATATATCCTAGACGTAGTGATCATTGTGGATGATGTGTTGGGAAAGGTACCAAAACTTAGGTACGCAGGCCATGATGTGCATGATGTGACGAAATTCCTATATTTGGTTGAGGATACTTATTTAATAAACACATAGGAAGTTGGATCCCTGGGTAAACCAATAATGTAGCTCATGCAGTGGATAACGAGGTTGTATAACTATGGAATTATGAACCTATTGGATATACCAAATTTTTGGTGTGGTAAGAACATTGGGATCTACATCAAACAACTTGTTTCCCTCTTACATGGAGGTAGTGTGTGGATGGATAGGCTAGTAAAGATATATGTGGAACTAATTTCCAATATCACAGGACTACCAACATTCGGTGTGTAGGCAAAGGAATACATGGATAAAAAGGTGCATGAGAAGGAAATAACAAAGCTGGTCAAAGCGCAATTTGGCACCAATTGGGGTAATAGAGGCATTATATTCAATTATATCAATGATAATGCAACAAGGTTCTCCAACAAGCTTATGGATTGCAAACTATTGAGGAAATTTTGAAAAGAATAAGCTCCAGTAAGCGTTATTGCAATAGTCATGCAGTGCACGAAAGGAGCAATGTTCAGTTGGGCACCATACCCGCTGAACCAATTTTTGGTAGACTGTAGAGATGTACAGGACAATGGAACTGAGTTCCATTACTCCTCATTGATCATTCTAATAGCGTTGGTAGGACGGTAGGAGCCAAAATTATCAGTGTTATTGGATGGGAAGTGGAAATGTTATACGGACAAATATGAGTCCCTCTGGCATGCCAAGGAAAACAAAATGAAACAAGCAAACAAAAGAGTTTTTACAATGTTGTTGGAAGAGATACAACAACACACATCTAATGTATGTCACATACTTGTGGAGTTGATCAAGGAGACAGAAGGTATGCCCAAGTTCAAGGCATCCCAACACCACATGTGGATCCAGCCTGCAAGGGATCCAAAGAAGGCATGGCTAGAAATGCAGTATTGCATCACCAAGGAAGAGGTGGACTGTATAGTCAAGGACTAGCCTGCATAGTAGCATATTCCAGTATCAAAACTAGCAACAAGGCCAGTCATGACGCAATCCTCTAGGCCTAAGGACAAGGTTGAAGCAGGTTCCTCAGCAAGAACAAACAACCCAGTTGATAATACGAGAAACGCTACAGCACAAAATCATCCAACCGGAAGCATCACGGTACCGAAATGTCTAAGGAAAACAACAACAAGGATAGGAAGCCAACCACAAACCAGAAATGGAGATACTCCAAACACTAGAGAAGAGAGGGTCAAGGGTACTGTTATCTCCTCAAATAAATTGGTGTAAATTTTGCTTTTGAGGTGATAGGTTGTGGTCCAAAATTTATTCCTAAATTTTTGTAGGTAGGTTAGAAAGTCTATTTTATGTAAATAAGCTCAATAAGAACTTTTGATTTGCTTTGGTCAAGAAAAAGACAAAATATCAGGTTTTGGTGGTTCAATTGAGCCTAAAATGTGCTCATTAACCACCGAAAGCCTTTGTTCCCAGTAGTTAAGAGGGAAAAGCAAAAGCGCGGTTAACTACCGAAAAGATTTCAATGGGAAAAATGAAAAGCCCATGCTTTCGCATGAGCTAGTTGTCAATTGGTGTAATTATGAAAACATAACCATCGAAAGCTCATGAAGGTGGTAAGGTATGCACATTCTTGTTATATCTATCCGAATATTGATATCTTGTTGTCCTTTCAACTGCATTTGTATTTTCAAAATTAAGACTCGGCGAAGATACAAAAATTCATGTGTGTTTCCCGACTAACAGAAATGATTAGTCACATAGCCTCTCACCATTTCCAGTCATGAGTACACAATCCATTATGACCCCGTTTAATCTCTGATTTGATCTCCATTCATTATCAATTTGAATTCGGGAGTTATTGAGACAGTCTTGAGCCCATGATTTCATCAAGAAAACGCATAACCAGAGATCATAATCTTGTTTCTCGTGGTGATCGTCGAGTGCAGTTAGAGTCCAGCAAATCGCTCTCAAGCCAATTGTCATACCAATCAAGCTAGGTCAAGTCATCAGGTAAGTTCAAAAACCCATATTGTTTCAATTTAAATGTATATCCTACCAAAACTCAAAATTTTCGGCATGTTTTCAGTCAGTCTGTTGCCTAAACTCGGTTAGATTTTGAGCTTTGTCATCTGAACTCTGTGTCACCCTGTCCTGTTTTCTTTTCTATGAGTCATACTCTCTATCATCCTAAATCATAGAGTCTTTTTCTCCCTGGCATGAAGTTTTTCCTTAATCACAGGTACAATCAACATTTACTAATGTCGAAAGAAGGTCCAGTGCTAAGGGCTGAATTGGATGGAGTTTGGTACCTTGAGGCGCACCCTGAGGTGGCCAAGTTCTTCAAGCAAACTGGAGTATATATGTATTGTGAAAAACTGGCAGATTTTCATCAACAAGTACCCGAGACTTTTTCTAGCTCATATGATGGAAGAATAGAAACAATGGGAAAGGAGTAGTTTGTGGTTGATGAGGCAGCCATAGTTGAGTTCACAGGTCTTCCCAGAATAGGTGATTGTTGGTTCAAATCAACGGTACCTCAAACATTGAATTGAGGTCCTACCTACAGCCTCTGCACAAAGATCTTACATGGAAAAAAGACACACCAATGTATTATTTGGAACCTAAATGGAAATCTCTCCTGAATGCAATCTTTGTCTATATCACATGTGAAGGTATATACAACAGAGTCATGTTCTACCACTTCAAACTTTTAAATCATTTCACAGGGAGATCTCCCATCAATTTACCATTTTACTTGCACAAAGCCCTCACGAAAATGGCTAGACAGGTCAAGGCCAAGCCCACTAAGGTGGCAAGTAGATTGTCTCATCAAGGAATCATTACTCTCATTGTCAAAGAGTCATTGAAGAAAAGGCAAGTAGATTGGAACTATTTCCTCTTCTGGAATGAATTCCAGACTGATTGGCAACAGCATGAGAAGGGTAAAAAGGTTGCAACTAAGAAGACTATTACTCCTAAAAGAAATCATAGAAAATTGAAGGGTATCTCACCACCAAGAGATCTGATAGAATCATCCTCTGTTAAAAAGAAAAGAATCAAAAGAAAGTTACAGTTTGAGGGTTGCATCATCCAAAAGACCTTGAACATTCAACAAAGAATCAAGGTAATCATTTTTGCAAATTTTGAAGTTTTCTCAAAGATGAAGTTTCAGTGGTTTAGGCGAATAGGATGACTATTCATTAACCACCGAAAACAAAGCTTTCGATAGTTAATTCACTCAGGAGTCTTCTAGGTTAACCATCGAAAGCCTGTCACTGCCAGAATGACCAAATTTTTTCACAGATCGAATTTTTTTGAGTTGGAATGGTTTGAAACCTCTTCGAATGGACATTTGTTGAATTGTCAAGTCAGATCCAATAGATTTTTTTGATGGATAAGGGAAAGAAGAGGTGTTTCAATCATTTTTGGTACCTTTGACAAAGGCAGAAAATCAGGATGTTTGCTCACCTCAACAAATTCGAATTTGTATCTCTTGGAAGAGTCACCACTCAGCCTTGGAAGGCTATTCTTCACTACACCATAACTCTACAAGAGATGAAGACCATGAAATCTGGGATTGACCTCATTTTTGGGGATCATTCCATATCTTTTGCAAACATAATTTTTACTTTCTATCTTTAGCATATTTGATCCATGCTTTTAGGATCTCAAAATTGCATTGTAAAGCTATAAAGCTAAAGGTAGCTTAGGAACTAAGGGTTCGACTTTGGAGAATTTTTTCATATTATGTACTCAAAATTCTCATTTTCATATTAAGTAATACAAGATTCTTTTTCCATAACTTGTTCAGATTTCATCTTCTTATCTATTCTATACCTGCACCTGGATATTATATTCATGTTGTTATGCTTGTTTATGCCCGATAACTGTCATCTTATCATTGCGTTCATAAGTTAAACTTTGCAATTATTCCTGTGATTATTGTAATTGTCCATTCATATATGCTTTATATGTGATTCTGCTGATATAATAATTATTTTTCCTTACATCTCTTTATTTGTAAAATCTCTGAACATTTGTGGTTGAAAGCCTTTTCCATCTAAATGTGTTCATGCATGTTTTGAGTGAGAAATGATTCAGTCATCCGACTTGATCCAAACCCACACTTATTATTGAGAAAATAGTTACCAAAAGATTAAGTTACCAGGCATCTCTGACTTACAGCCTAGGAGAGTTTCCTGGAGTGATAATAGGTACAACAAGTGGGGCGCAACCCTCACAGACAATAAGGAAGACAACAAAGGAAAAAGAGGCACGCAAGAAAATAAAGTATGTCATGGAAGACCCAGTCATCACCCTGATAGAGGATAATGTGGAGTTAGTCGCAGACAAGATCCAAGATAGGGGGGAGGAAGTGGTCTGCATTGTAGAGGCAAAATGAGAAGAGATCATGACCAAGGTCATAGAATTCCATGAAAATATCCAAAAATTATAGAGTCAAGTAGGACCATAGGCCACAAGGTAACAACAGTAAAAGACACAGTGACCCCCTACGTAGAAAGGAGAGGAGACAGTGCAATTCGTAGTCTAAGGTAGGGAGACATTTAAATTCACATGCCCAGTGATTAGAATGGATCAGGATATTGTGCAGAAATCCATGGGGGACTTGGATCAATTTGAAGTTGTCATGGCACAAATACCCACCAAGGCACTATACGAACTCCAGGCCAGTGTAATGCAAGAAGTGTAATCTAGGGCCTGAGTGAATGCAACCAACTTGGAGGTGGGTAGAGGAGTCATCAAAATGCTACAAATCACATGCGACCAACTAAATTCAGAGAAAGAGGAGGGGAAACAACATGCATATAAACTAGAACGGAGATTAACATCAGTTTATGATCGCATCACAGACAATGTGCAAGCACCTAACATGAGTGAAGAGGAGAAGATCAACATAATCTCACAATCAATTGACATATACAAGTAGAAAATTGAGGAGCTCAAAGAAAGGCTCAATCCTATGACTCCTCCAGAGGTCCGAGAATAGAGAGAACAACAATCTGCACTCCATATAGCTAAGATGGAGAAAGAAGAAAGGGAAGTAGAAGATTTGTTTGACAGAGCTGTGTAGATATGGAATATCCTAGAAGAAGACGAGAAGGTCCAACAGTGGGAACAAGAAGAGGAGAGAATCAACAATGCCATACAAGAGATAAAGAAATGGCAGAAAAAAATGAGCATCACAGAGCGCTTGAAGGGAAGACAAGAAATGAAGACTCCACAAACAGATTTGAAAATAGCGCAGAAAAAGAAGCAAGAACGACAAGATGAATTGGAACCCCTCGAAGAACAAACAACACAGATGATTTCACAGTTGGAGAAAGATAAAAAAAGTATAGCACAAGCATAGAAAGAGGGCACAACATTGATGCAGGAGGATATAACAATGCAGTTTGTGGAGATGCTAATAAGAAACGTTTCGCAGATTAGGGAAAAAGGAAAGGAACTAGCAGAAAAATTCCACAGTTTGGACACGACAGTACAAGGAGCATGCACTACCTGAGTGGCTTGGGACGAGCCACATGTCTGTGTTGGGGGCTTGTTGGGTGCAGGCCTATTTTGAGAAGGAAGGTTATTTTGGGTGCATGCCTACTTTTGGAGAAAATATCTATTTTTGTAAAGACCTAATTTTGGAGTGTGCACAACAACTGGCAAGAAAGAAGCATGCAGAAAAAGAAGGGAAAGAAGCATGCAAGAGAAAAACCAACGTGGCATGAAGGTAGGCAAGCCTAACCATGTTAGGGTTAGGGTTTTTGATAAGTATTGTAACGGCTATAATCCTGAAAAATAGTATAAATAATAACCTGGGAGGTCTAGGTTAGAGGTTGGTTAAGTGGCTAAAGATTGTTGATAATTGTTGTTGAAATTTGTTGAAGTGTAGTAGAGTCAAATAAGCTATATTTTGAGGGTTAGGTCATAGGATAAGGCGCCTAGTGTTATCTAATCCACCTCACAGAGGTTCTTTAACCTCATCATGATTGTATGATTAAATATGTAATGCGCACAACACCAGATTTTGCAGCAAACTAAATAAAAGAGCAGAGAATCCAAATCTTTGTGGAAGTAGCCTAGGAGGGGGTGAAACATGGTAAAACTTGTGTTTTGTGTAATGGTTCTTGAATGCTTACTTTCTATCAATGATTAGTTTATGAATAAATGAATAACTAGATGTATTAGCATGCATGCATAAGGCTAAAAGATGAATGAATCTTAGAAATATTGGAATCAATGACAAGTTTAATGCATAAAAAAAGATAGAATACACTCCCAGATCCCCACTCATTCCTAGACTGAAAACACCTAGGTATTGCAGTCACCCATAGATTTTTCTTGGGTGATACTGCATTGTGCACCCTGTGCATAGTGTTGCCTTCTAGTTTACCAGGAGGGCTGATAGTTTTAGAGGGTTTTGTAGGAAACATGTTCATATCTGAACCTGGGTCAACCCTAGAAGAAGTAAGAAGTCAAATATCCAACCAACAAACACTTAGTATAATAGTTATAAAGCAGAAGAAGCAGATTAACTATGGGAAAAACATTATCACCAATGAAATATACATGGAGCTCATTCCTCAATATTGCTCATTCTTTGCCTCATTTTTTTAGCTCTCTTGATCAAGTTTAACGAGATATTGCTTATATTTATTTCAATATTATTCATATCATTTTATTTTAATAGTTTTTCTATTGACCAAATGTAGACCATGTTCCAATTTGAAGGGTGTTTTCCGCGGCTGGCAAACTTTTCTCAAACCCATTTAAGTAATAGACAACATATATGAATTAACATTTTTATATGCAAGAATATTCTCAAATATGACAAGCTTTAATAGTTTCAGAACAAATATTCTCACGAGTGAGGTAATTTGCACGATAACCAAAGAATTTATGGTAGTGTGGTTCGCTGTGATTTGGAAATAAAGAAGGGAAAGTAGGTAATAAATTGCAATGCAAAAGTCTAGATGCAAATCTTGTGTCAAATTATTTTTTCAACCCAATATCTCTTTAGAATTACTTAGTCAAAATCCTTTTTACTTAATCATTTTTGAAACTATGAGAGGATCGTTGTTGTTTCAATGTCTCTGCCTTTAGCCTATGTGTATATTTTGCAGAGTCATATAGTTCACATAGATATTAAAAAATATATATATATATAGTGTTGTACAAATAATTAAAAGATTAATAGTTATTTATTAATCTAATAAAAAATATTTGGCAGTACCTGTGAAGAAATTTGATTATATCTCCTCAGCACAAACATATTCTTCGAACATATATAGATTCTATACGTATGCATAGGCATATCATTGTGAAGCTAATACTCATTCTAATAGTTACCAATGTTATGGATAACAGAGTATTATTATGCATATTGATATTGTTAACAAAATAATTTTTACATGTTAAAAATAAAAGTTAATTATAAATTTAATAAAAGATAACTATACATCTCCAGTAGAGACGTATAGTCGGGACATATATAGCTTCCACACCTCTGCACAAGTATATTCCCGCATAGAAAATACTTGGTAAATAAAACACATAAAAGGCAATGTAGTAATTTTTGTGCGTGATTGAAATTATTGTAAATGATAGAAATTGTCGCTAAGGATTATAACATAGTATTTGATAATGATGTTTGTTAGTTGGTATAAAAATAATTCTCAAAACTTGTTTACATAGTCTTATATAGATAATTAAATCTTATATAGATAATTAAAAATATTAATAATTATTTATTAATTTAATAAAAAGTTAATTATTAATTTAATGAACCTTAATTATACATCTTCATCACAGCAAACACTTAGTAAATACAACACGACTATCTGGGACAAGTACATTGAAACTTCCAGAGTCGCACATGCACCTGTTCCACACATGTACATGTATGTGTTCTAATCATCCGCTACAACTGCATAACTAAATTGCTTATTAAATTCTCGTACATGCACTCGTTCCAACTATCGGTTCCAACTATATAATTACATTTCCATTGTAAGCACCGCAATAAGATCTTGTTTTATTATTATAGTTGGTATTTTATCTTTATTTTATGTTTTCTTATTATCTAAGATCTATTCAAGAGTTCTTCTGGCCGCGATAAGAGAGAATATCTTGTGTGCGCATGGACCTTCTAAACTTCGGGTGGTGAAGGGGCTACATAGCTATCACAATGTGTTTTTCA
>JZKD02S1472698.1:360827-379382 GCA_000966675.3 Picea glauca | reverse complement strand
TTTTGTTTACATAGAAAAAATATAGACATTCATGCATAACTAGGATAATAATCAAAACATAAGAACATATGAACATTGAAGAATGATCTTGTAATTCATATAAACAATGTTTCATACTAGCAACATCGATAAACATCCAAACACAAGTCATAAATTTATACATCTATTTTTTCTTTGATTTATGTTTTTTACATTAAAAAAAATGTCAATTGGGGTATCATATTCATCCTTTGGCATTGTATTTATTGTGCCCTGTCCTTCTATCATTTGTGTTTCCATGTGCTCATGTAATATACTTCTAGTAGGTCATTGAGAAGGGCGTCAAGGCATCTGTGCAGGGGCGTGAACTGCAACAACGAAAATGATCATATCGATATGTTGAAATATAATTGAAATAACTAATTCACTATTTTGATTAACATTACAATATTTATATTTACCTATGTGTGTATATGTGATAGTTGGTGCGTTAATTTATTTTCCACTTGGTTCTTTTGCATTTTACCCTCCTGAGCTACATGCTCTTCCATTTAAAGAAGATAATATATAAGTCAGGAAATAAATATCTACAATCACAACAAATATTTCTAATTCTGAAGCATACATACCGGAATGGGTACTCTGCTCCCCACTATCATTGGACATGTTCTCCCTTGTATGAAGTGGTGTCTGCTGAATACCTCTAGATTCACTGTTTTGGTTGCATTGTTTCTTGAAAACAAACATAAATACTTAGTTAAGGGTCTATAATACAATATGAATATACTTTACAAGCATGCTACTATGATTTCCTTATTCATTTTATTTACCTGCGTGGCTGGGGAGATTGGAGTCTTCCCCAATCTTTTCCTATATTCAATCACACTTTTAAAACTGTGCTTGTAACCAATGTTTAGGTCCTCCTTGGTGGAAGCAGTGTCGAACATATTTAACTTCAATGCATAACATCATTAAAATTATCAATAACAAAAACAGATATTTGTTCGCTACTGTTAAATAAATATTCACCATAGTTAATCATTTAATTCTTACGATTCGGGATTTTAATTTTCCATAGCCACTCTGGCCTAGTTTATGATGCCCATGCTTTTCCATTCTAGCCTTGGTTTCTTTGGAGGTGTCAGGTAGCCTATATATGGAATTTTAGAAAAAAATTAGATATTGGAATTGTTACTTAAAACAAGAAAGAAAAACATAAATGATCATATTTCACTAATAAGATGACATGTGTTGTACCTTGCTTGACCATCTCGTGGATGTCTTCCTTGTTTTTAAAAAAAAATCTCCTTTGCATCCTCTATCAGTGCCTTCCACTCTTTCTCTGGATCCATGGGAGGGCACTCATGCTTGAGGTCTAATTGCAATTTCTCCCTATAATGGGCCCTGGTATATTTGAAATTCTTGCTGGCTAACTTTGTAACCACTTTCTTGTCGAACGTATTGCCGAACAATTTTACAATGTGGTCTATCAATTCATATTTCTTTTTGATATATTATCCATTCCACTATGTGCAAATGGTGGGGCTAAACAACTCCAATGCTTTGTCATTCAAGTTTATGTAGAAAACATTGTTTCCTACAGAAACGTGTTATCCATTAATTTATAATAATCTCAACAAATGTCCATTTCAATTTCATGATAAAAATGAATCAATTAATTAACAAATACTTGCAATCTTATGAATCTTGATCGAAACACATGTGTCATCCACCATAAAGGTGAGATCTAGTGATCTAGTGCTTTTAATTCGTTCTTCTCCATGAATAGCTTCCTCTTTATCTACAATACATTCATCTCCGGAGTCTTGTGGAGTCCCGGGCTCTCTCTCATTAGGCTCCAGTGTGTCATGCTGGTCAACATCGATATTGCGCTCATCAATGGATTCAAGGGGAACCTCAGGAGGGTAAAAAATCCTCACTTGTACTTTGTTATGTCAGCTTTTTTGTTGCATTAGACCATCACTGCTACCTATAGAAGTTGCATGCTCACCAAGTTCTTGGGGCATGGGGTTTAAAAACTCCTACAAACAGAAAACTTTACTTTATCAGATCATATAGAAAATATATAATAAAAAAAAATAGATATGAAATTTTCATAGATGATAAAATATGTGAATATGACACTTACCCCAAAATCAGTTATTAGATTTTGTAGCTCTACAATTCTTGCCATGTCCTCCTGTGTCATGGGTCTTTTGCGAAACAAACCTAGATATTCTATGTTTTCCTTCTTCAAGGCCTCCGCGACAATTGTTATTAGGGTAGGGGAATAAAATATTTTTTCCTCATCAAGATCCTCAATGGGTGCCTTCCCACATTTATCATGCCACAATACATTGATGAATAAAATTAACGAGATGAATTTTAACATTTGAGAAATTTATTTATTGTAGTCATAAGTTATTAGTATATTTAACATTTACATACTGAGGCACAGTGGGTTCCTTTCCACGGTCACCCTAGACATATGTAGCAGGTGATTTTCCATGGTCACCCTGGACAAAAGTTGACACAATTAATCAATCAACAAAAGTTATGAAATTCACCTGTAACATTAAAAAAATGAAATATTCCAGTAATATCAGAAAATAAATAATGAATTTTCAAAAATTTAGTTGTTGTAGTCATAAGTTGTTACTATATTTAACATTTACCTGCTGAGGCCCAGCGGGTGCATTTCCATGGTCACCCTAGATAGATGTAGCGGGTGATTTTCCACAGTCACCCTAGACAGAAGTTGACATAATAAATGAATCAACAAAAGTTATGAAATTCACCTGTAATATTAAAAAAATGAAATATTGCAGTAATATCAGAAAATAAATAATGAAATTTCATAAATTTAGTTGTTGTAGTCATAATTTGTTACTATGTTTAACATTTACCTATTGAGGCACAATGAGTGCATTTCCATGGTCAGCCTGGACAGATGTAGCGGGTGATTTTCCACAGTCACCCTAGACAGAATTTGACACAATAAATCAATCAACAAAAGTTTTGAAATTCACCTATAACATTATGATGCAGGAGCATCATCTGCAAGCACGCGTGGAAGGAAAACTCAACGCCTGGGAATCATTTCAAAATCTTAAAACATGGCAGTTACTGTGAATATTTCGGAGTTGATCGAAAAAAGGAAGAAGATCAAACACTTGGAAGGAATGATCATGAGTGATCTAGAAGTTTTCACTCTGAATCTTGACTATAAATGAACTAAGATAGAAAATAGGGTTTTTTTTCGAGTAGATGAGTAGTCGGGGGGGACCCTAAGGACCCTCTGAGATAAATAGAGGTTTTTTACCCCCAACGGAGGCTGTTGTGAGTTAGTAGGAAATTTATGAGTTTTTAGTTGTTTTTTTATCATAGTTGTAGCCATTTTACTTCTAAATCAATATAACAAAGAAAAATTGATCCAATGCATGGTGTTGTCACTGTTTGCAATTCCCTGTTATTTTTGTTTTCATGAATGAATGAATTTTGCTATGAATATATGAAATTATGAGATGTTTGCATAAGTTCCAATTGTATCTCTTTGATTGAGTCTGTGGAAGGTGTGCACACAGTCTGCAAGGAGTGCATTCAAGAAAAAAAAATTGATTTCAAAGATCAGAAGATATAGTGCGAACTTTCCCTTTACAAGGAGTGCAAAGTGACTACTGCAAGGTGTGCACAGTCATCCAAAAGAACCCAAAACTTGTGCAAGAATATGTTGCAAGGAGTGCACAGATTCGAAGCTCGACTAAGTGTCGAAGTGAATTTCTAAGAATTAAAAGGAGTAGAAGGAGAGAAAGCTCAAAAGAGATAGCAGTTTTCAAAAGTGTAGATGAGGTCCAAGGGACGGATTCATAGGAGGAACAAAGGTCGAGGCCATTGAATACTTAGAAAATATTCTAAGTTGGAGGAAGTCTGAAGCTCAGGAGGAGGAGTGACAGTGTTCATCGGATCATAGCTCATAGGACCAACAACCATCTGATCAAAGTAAGGTGCACAAGCCTTAACGCTTCACACACACAGGAGGGTGAATTCACCAAAGTTATGAAATCCCAAAGAAATTTGGGGCCATCCATCGCCAAGGAGAACAGGTGGCATGAGATCCACAACTCCGAAAGTTCGTGAACCAAGAGGAGGTGAAATCGCCGAAGAAGGTCTTGACCATTGATCGAGAAGATAATCGAAGAGTCATTGATTTGGTTGAAGGGACCAAAATCTCAAAATGACAAGAGCCGTCGATTTGAAGGTGGACATGTGGCGATGCATCATGAACTCCAAGGAAATCACTTCGAAGGTTTTAGTTGATATTTGAAACTCCCGAAGCCCGGACAGCTGAAGGAGATATGGACTATCAACTCCAGAGGGACACGTGGTGACGGATCGTGAACTCCAGAGAAATCACTTCGAGAGTTTCAGATTGAAAGTTGAAACTCCCAAATCCTAGACAGTCGAAGAGCTTAAGTGAATCTTAATCATTAGATCCATAGGACATTTGGCGTGAATATGTGGATTCTGGGTAAAGACCTAAAGTAAACGTCGGTCGTCATATTTTCTAAAGTAGATCTGAACCACCAGATCTAGAGAATAGGTGGCACGAATATGTGGATTTTGTGTAAAGTCCCGAAGAAAACGTCGATCATTGGATCGTTTGAAGTAAATCCCCATCGTCCAATTCAAGGGGACACATGGCATAATTCTATGTCTTTTGAGGGGGGTAAAGTTTGAGACTTGAAAAAACCTGAAGTCCAAAGACCCGCAGAGATCAAAATCGTCGATCTGGGAGAGATAATATGAAGTGTTGGTTTCCAAAAAGGTAGATCGTGTTCATCCATTTAGAATCATCGTCAATATTGTGATATCAACAGTCACCTCACATTGCGGGGGCAGAAGGTGTGTGATTTTTAAAAAGTTGAGGGTAGGCTGCAATCGATACCACAATTTTGGAAAAAGGACACATGGTGGCTCGAGGTGAATTGAAGAGAGAAAATAATTTTGATCCCAAACCACTCTTGGGCATGCTTGCAATCATGCGTCTACGCAAGGACATAGCCCAAGGTCATGTGGGGGAAGGGGCTAACAGGAGAGGAGATTGCACCTGAAACCTGTGAGTTCAACAATGCCAAGAAAGAGGTCATGGGTGCCATAGAGCCTACACTAAGGGAAAATAATGGCCTATGTTAATTCGTAAGGGAGACCATTAAGGTCTCAGAGAGACAATTTGACTCTAAATTGGAGATCCTTGATCAGGAGGTCACACATCCCTTAGGAGAGAAGGGGGTCTGCATCAAGTGTTATCGCAGCTGAATTTTTTCTTGTAGATAGTAGGCAAAGGAGAGGAGACAAAGGATCTCAAAGGTGTACTATGCGTGTGAGATATAGTAAACACAATGTCGCCAAGGAGATGAGTGGAGCCACCTTTAGCCAATCGTGTTATAGAAAGAGAAATGTGAGAGATTCATGCAAGATTAGTGGCAATGGAGGCAGCACAGAGGAGGGCACTTGATGTTGGAGACATCAACGATGTAGAGAGTGAAGAAGTAGAAGTCAAAGAAGCTGTAGGGGAAAATGTTGTTGAAGAACGCTTGATGAGAGCAGTTGTTAGATTGGGATCTAGAGCCAAGGTAGAGGTCCCACTGTATGAAGACAATTTTGATGTTGATGAGCTACTGGATTGGATAAGATCCATGGACAAATATTTCAACTATGAAAATGTCGATTAGGATAAAAGGGTGAAACATGTTGTCACCAGGATAAAAGGACATGCAGCACTATGGTGGGATGAACTGCAAGCTGAGAGAAGAAGCAAGGGAAAACAAAAGAAAATAATTGGGATAGAATGGTAGCCAAGATGAAAGATTCATTCCCAAATATTATCAGATCAATCTATTTAGGAAGTTGTAGAACTTGAGACAGAAGGGTATGACATTTGAAGAGTACACAGGGGAGTTATACAAGATGAACATCAAAACTGGACAACTAGAGAAAGATGAAGAAAAAGTTGCCAGGTATATAAATGGCCTGAGGTATGAAATCCAAGATGAGATCAGCATGAGGTCAGTGAGGATAGTGGAGGATGTTTATTGGTTCGCACTGAAGGCAGAGGAGAAGTTGGCTAGAAAACAAAGTCAATGAGGAAAACGTAGAATTCTAGCCCCAAACAAAGGCAAGGGAGTTTCCCATGACAAGGCACATAAATCCAAATACAAGACTGAGAAACCACACAGTCACTCGAAAAGAGGAGGAAGTTCCTGAGGAAGACAGGGTGGTGGAAGAAGTTCTTCTAGAGGAAGAGGAATAAGCAGAGGAGGAGAAATAAGGTGCTATACCTGTGGAAAGACAGGGCATATGTATTGGGAAGGTCCCAAGAAAAAGAAAGAAGGAGGAGGTGAAGCTCACATTTCGAAAGCACAATGAAGGAATGTTGAAGCAGAAGGAGAAGAGGATGGAACATCCCTCATGCTGAGAAAGGTTCTCTTGAAACTAGAGGCAGAAGTTGAAAACCCAGTGCAGAGGAACAGACTATTCAAGACCGCTTGCAAAACTAAAGAAAAAATATGCAAGGTGATAATTGATAGTGGGAGCACTGATAACTTAGTATCCACAAATATGGTGGAGAAATTGGAGTTGGGGACAACTACACATGCGAATCCATACAAAGTCTTGTGGTTGCAGAAAGGACACCAATTAATGGTTACTAAACATTCCTTGTTGAATTTAAGATAGGAGGATATAGAGATGAAATTATGTGTGATGTAATTCCCATGGATGTATGTCACATCTTGTTTGGAAGACCATGTCATTTTCACAGGAATGTCTTTCATGATGGGAGGAAGAATACATACACCTTGGAGAAGAATGGTAGGACACACATGTTGCTACCAATAGAAGAGAAGAAAGTGAAAGAGGAAGTCAGCACAAGCATACTTCTCATGAGTGGGAAGGAACTCCTGAAATACATAAAGAAAGGATAGAAGATGCAGTTTGTTGTGGTGAGGAAACCCAGAGTTATCCTTACAGGTACTTCGATGGATGATTTACCTGAAGAAGTTTAGGAATTGTTGGATAATTTTGCTAACATAGTGGTGGATGAGTTGTCTAAATCATTTCCACCCATCAGAAGTATCAGCCATCATATTGATTTGATACCAAGAGAAAGTCTTCCAAACAAAGAAGAATACAGACTGACACCTCGAGAGAATAAGGAGGTAAAGAACCAAGTCCAGGAATTGTTAGACAAGGGTTTGGTCAGAGAGAGCTTGAGTCCATGTGAAGTGCCACCTGTGTTGAGCCAAAGAAGGTTGGAGGATGGAGAATGTGTACAGACTCAAGATCCATTAACAAGATCACCATCAAGTATAGATTCCCTTTTCCAAGAATGGATGATTTAATGGACTGTTTAAGTGGAGCAAATTTCTTTTCTAAGATAGATTTGAAAAGTGGATATCACTATATAAGAATGAGAGAAGGTGATGAGTGGAAGACAACCTTTAATACAAATGAAGGTTTGTATGAGTGGCTTGTTATGCCATTTGTCTTAACAAATGCCCCGAGTACTTTTTTGAGGTTGATGAATGACATATTGAAAGATTTCATTGGCAAGTTCATGGTTGTATATATGGATGATATATCGGTATTTAGAAGGACTAAAGATGAGAATTTGAGACACCTGACACTAGTGATGAGGAGACTACAATAGGAGAAGTTGTTAATAAACCTGAAAAAGTCATATTTTATGAAAACAGAGCTCATTTACTTGGGTTTTGTGATCTCTTCAAATGAACTAAAGATGGATCCAGAAAAGGTTAAAGCGATCAAATAATGGCCATCACCAAGGAGTATGTTTGACGTAAGAAGCTTCCATGGATTAGCAAGTTTCTATACGAAATTCATCAGATATTTCAGTCGAATTTGTGCACCAATGATAGATACAGTAAAGAAGAGACACAAGTATTTTAAGTGGACATAGGAGGCTGAGAAGAGCTTCAAGATACTGAAGGAGAAAATAACAGAATGACCAATTCTGGTCTTACCAAATTTTGGAAAGACATTTCAAGTGAGATGTGATGCAAGTGGAGTTGCAATTGGAGTAGTTTTCAGCCAAGATAATAGGCTTGTTACCTATTTCAGTGAGAATCTAAATGATACTAAGAGAAAATATGCCACATATGATAAGGAGTTTTATGCCATAATTCAAGCCCTAGAGAAATGGAGGCACTACCTTGTTCCACAGGAATTTGTCTTGTATAGCGACAACCAAGGTTTACAATTCATAACCAGACAGGAAAAATTGAATCAGAGGCATGCAAAGTGGGTTGAGTTTATGAAGAATTTTACTTTTTTCATAAAACATATTGTTGGGAGTGATAACGAATTTTTTGATGCATTTATCAAAAGATGTTTGATTCTGCAGGAGTTTCAGGTGAAGACCTTGGGGTTTGACCACTTGAAGGATATGTATTGTGATGATCCAAATTTCAAGGAAGCATACGAATCATGTGAAAAATCCTGTGCTGAGAGACAGGAGCCAGTAGACAGAGTATATGATTCAAGAGGGATTGTTGTTCAAGGGAAATCAGTTGTGCATACCAAAATGCTCAATGAGGGATAACCTTTTGAAGGAAAATCATAGTGGAGGATTGGCTGGACATTTCAGCCATGATAAAATATTTGCACAGTTGAGAAGTTCATACTACTGGCCAGGTATGATAACAGAAGCGATAAAATTTGTGAACATATGTAGAATCTGCCAACATGCAAAGGGTAAAAGAAAGAACACTGGATTGTATCAACCATTGCTAGTACCATAAAGGCCTTGGAATGTAATAAGCATGGATTTTGTGTTGGGACTACCAAGAACGCAAAGAGGATGTGATTCCATATTTTTGGTGGTGGATATATTTTCAAATATGGCACACTTTATCCCATGCCATAATACTAGTGATGCAACACATGTTGCAAATTATTTTTTCAAGGAAGTTGTGAGACTTCATGGACTACCCAGTAGCATTGTCTCAGATAGAGACACTAAATTTGTTGGTCATTTATGGAGAACACTATGGAAGAAGTTGGGGACAAATTTGTCCTTCATATCATCATATCGCCCTCAGATAGATGGACGGACTGAGGTGGTAAACAAAAGTTTGGGAAACTTATTGAGGAGTCTAGTCACTGAGCACCATAACTAGTGGGATCATATTCTTCCACAAGCATAATTTGCATACAATGACTCACAAAATAGGAGCACTAGAAAGATCCCATTCCAAATATTGTATGGAATACAACCAAGGGGAGTATATGAGTTGAAATACTTGGAACAGAGTGAGATCAAAAGCACTAGCGAAGAAGATTTTGTTGTAGAAATGCAGAAGATCCATAGCCATATTAGAGGACAGTTGCAGAGCTCTAGCGAGGAGTACAAATGCTGAGTTTAACAACATCGCAGGGAACTTCAATTTGAAGTAGGAGATCAAGTTCTAGAACATCTCAAGAAAGAAAGGTTCCCTAGGGGGATGTTTAAAAAATTAAAGATGAAGAATATAGGGCCATGTAATATCTTAAGGAAGTTTGATGTGAATACCTATGAGATTGAGCTGCTAGATGATGTGGGCATATCACCCATATCAACATTTCATACCTGTATCCTTACAGGAAAGATGACACAGAGGGATCAAAAGATCAAGAGAAGGTTCAATGGGAGAAACAGATGCCTATACCAGAAATACCACAGATGGAGAAGATCGTTGATGAGAGGATTGGCAAGAATACCAAGAGAAAGACCTATTTTTCTGGTCAAGTGGAAGGGACACCCAATGGAAGATGTCAGTTGGGAAAATGAAGCTTATATCTAGGAGCATGGAAAGTCAGTGCAGGAGCTCATGGACAAGATTCCATGAACTTTTGTCCAGGGGAGTATGATGCAGGAGCATCGTCAGCAAGCATGCATGGCAGGACAACTCAGTGCATAGGAATCATTTCAGAATCTTAAAATGCTGGAAATTATTGCGAATCTTTTGGAGTTGATCGGAAAATGGAAGAAGATCAAACACTTGGAAGGGAATGATCACGAGTGATCTAAGAGTTTTCACTCCGAGTATTGAATGTAACTGGACTAAGATAGTATTTAGGGTTTGTTTTTAGAGTAGATGAGTAGTCGGGTGGAACCCTGAGGACCCTCTGAGATAAATAGAGCTTTTGTACACCCATCAGAGGCTATTTCAAGTTAGTAGGAAATTTATTAGTTTTTAGTTGTTTTTTTATCATAGCTGTAGCCATTTTACTTTTGAATGAATATAACAGAGAAAAATTCATCCAGTGCATGGTGTTGTTACTATTTGCAATTCCATGTTAATGTTGTTTTCATGAATGAATGAATTTCGCTACGAATATATGAAATTGTGAGATGTTTGCATAAGTTCCAATTGTATCTCTTCGATTGAGTTTGTGCAAGGTGTGCCCATAGTCCACAAGGAGTGCGTTGATGGAATCTATTTTGATTTCGAAGCTCAGAAGAGATAGCACTAACTTTCCCTTTGCAAGGAGTGCAAGCTGACTGCTGCAAGGTGTGCACAGTCGTCCAGAAGAACCCAAAAATTGTGCAAGAATCTGTTGCAAGGAGTGCACATATCTGAAGTTCAACTAAGTGTCGAATTAACTCTCTAAGAATTCAAAGGAGCAGAGGGCGAGAAATATGAGAAGAGATAGCGGTTTTCATAAGTGCAAACGAGTTTCACGGGAGGATTCATAGGAGGAAAAAAGGTCAAGGCCTTTGAATACTTACAAAATCTTCTAAGTTGGAGGAAGTCGGAAGCTCAGAAGGAGGAGTGATAGTGGTCATCGGATCATAGCTCAGAGGACCAACAACCATCTGATCAAAGCAAGGTGCATGAGCCTTGACACTTCGCACACACAGGAGGATGAATTCACCAAAGTTCCAAAGTCCTGAATAAATTTGGGGTCATCCATCATCAAGGAGGACAGGTGGAGAGAGATCCACAACTCTGGAAGTTCATGGAAAAAGAGGAGGTGAAATCGTCGAAGCAGATCTCGACCATTGATTGAGAAGATAGTCAGAGAATCTTTGATCTGGTTGAAGGGACCAAAATCTTGAAATGACAAGAGTCGTCAATTTGAAGGTGGACACGTGGTGACAAATCATGAACTGTGGGGAAATCACTTCGAAGGTTTCAGTTGAGAGTTCAAACTCCCAAATCCTGGAGAGCTGAAGAAGATTTGGACCGTCAACTCCAAAGGGACACATGATGATGGATCATGAACTCTGAAGAAATCCTTCGAGAGTTTCAGATTGAAAGTTGAAACTCCCAAAGCCCGGAGAATTGGAGAGCTGAAATGAATCTCATTTTTTAGATCCAGAGGACAAGTGGCATGAATTTTTGGATTTTGGGTAAAGACCCAAAGTAAACGTCGATCGTTGGATTGTCCGAAGTAGATTTGAACTGCTAGATCTAGAGAATAGGTGGTGTCAATCTGTGGATTCCGTATAAAGGCCCGGAGAAAACGTCGATCGTCGAATCATCCGAATTAAATCCCCACCATCCGATTCAAGGGGACGCGTGGCAGAATTCCATGTATTTTGAAGGGGTAAAGCTTGATACTTGAAAAAAAACGAAGTCCGAAGACCCATAGAGATCACAGTCGTCGATCTAGGAGATGTAATATGAACTGTTGGTTTCCAAAAAGGTAGATCTTGGTCATCCATTTAGCAGCACCGTCAATATCATGAGATTGATGGTCACCTCGCATTGCGGGGATAAAAGGTGCATGATTTTTAAAAGGTTGAGGGTAGGTCGCAATTGAGACCATGGTTTTGAAAAAAGTACACGTGGGGGCTCGAGGTGAATTGCAGGGAAAAAAGTAGTTTGATCCCAAACCACTCTTGGGAGCACCTGCAATCATCCATCTACGCAAGGACATAGCCTAAGGTCATATGTGGGAAGGGGCTAACAGGAGAGGAGCTTGCGCCTAAAACTTGTGAGTTCAATAGCACCAAGAAAGGGGTCACGGGTGCCATAGAGCCTGCACTAGAGGACAAGAAGGGCTTGTGTTAATTCGTAAGGGAGACCATTAGGGTCTCAGAGATCCAATTCAACTCAGAATTGAAGATCCTTGACTAGGATTTTGTGCAACCCTTAGGAGGGAAGGGGGTATGTATCACATTAAAAAAATGAAATATTGCAGTAATATCAGAAAATAAATAATGAAATTTCAGAAATTTAGTTGTTGTAGTCATAAGTTGTTACTACATTTAACATTTACCTGTTGAGGCACAACAGGTGCATTTCCATGGTCACCATGGACAAATTTAGCGTGTAATTTATCATGGTCACCCTGGATAGATGTTGACACAATAAATTAATCAACAAGAGTTATGAAAGTAATTGTAACATTAAAAAAATGAAATGTTGTTGTAATATCAGAAAATAAATAATGAAAAATGAAATATATGCAGTAAAAAATTGAAATATTGCAGCGATAAATTATAACAATGATTGATTAAAGGTTGAGTTGAATGGTATGTAATATATTTACCCCCATAGTCACACCCCCTCCATCTATTCGATTTAAGTTGTAATCGATCAACAACTCTTCACCTGGAACTATTGCTTTTGTTGGACATACAAATATACGATTTCCTTCGTGTCCCTCAAATATGCAATTCGGTTTCTTATTTTTTTCCATTGGTCATGTACTATTTATAAATCCCACAAGTTTTCCAGAATCTTTTGGCCTTCCATCAATATACATAGCCTCCCCTTTATTTTTATTGTTATCTACTAGTTGTATATAATTTGCGGCAACTCTGAATCTCTGCATACATCGCGTATATCAAACCAACATCAACCAGTGATTGTATTTGTATAATGGTCTGACATACTCCATCAATTCAGTTATAGTTCCATAGCCGACCTTTATGCCATCCATGGAAAATAACCCCAATCCATGTAAGGATGAAGGAGTAATGTGATACACCCTCCCACTGATGAAGAAATTTGTGTCCACTTCAGGTAGCTCCTTAGGTGCCCATCTTTTCACTAGATGTCTATACCTCAAGGGAAACTCAATGTCACCTATGATCTCATCATCATAATTACATGACCCTCAGTTGGCAATAAAAAATTGCATGCATATATGAAATCTTTTCCTTACCTTTTCAAATCTAGTTGATCTAGAACTAGTAGATCTAGTACAACATGTCTCACTTTCAACCTCTCTTAGTATATCTTGATCATCACTCGAGGAAGATAGATCCGACAGACACCTATTTGGTGGTACCTACACGCGTTAAAACAAGAATATAATCTATTGTGCAAATATAAGTTTGTGGTACCAACACTCGAAAAAATGAGAAGATAAGTTAGCAAGCAAATATTTAGGAAACCCATGTTTTTCTTGGAGAATATAATTGATTCTATTGTATGTAACAAACTTATTGGGTTTCTTTTTTACTTGATTCATATCATACTTGGCATCCCATTATTGTTATCTTGGTATGCTTTGGGGTGTGAGTCTTCTCTTTTATACAATGGAATTAAAGTCCTAACATTAGAGGTGTATGAAATTCGTTAGGATAGAAAGAGGCATTAAAGTCCCAACATTAGGCTTGGGAATTGATGTAGATAGGGTGATGGATTTGTCAACTATTTCAGGTGAAACAAGGTGCTATGATTGCACACTAAGGAGGTCCTACAAGTGAAGTTGTTGCATAGATAGAGTGTTGGTAAGCATGTGCAAAATAAGAAAATTGTTTCCATGCTAGGAACCAATTGGTCCTAGTAGGAGGAGGTCATTCACAAATCCTCTTGTGGACTTGCATAAAGTTGCATGTTGCATAAAGTTTCATAAAGTTGCATGTTGCATAAAGTTGCATAAGTTGCATAGTTTCATAAGTCGCATGTTGCATAAAGTTGCATAAGTTACATGTTGCATAAAGTTGCATAAAGTCGCATAAAGTTGCATAGTTGCGTAAATTTGCATAAGTTGCATAGTTGCATAAATTCGCATAAGTTGCATAAGTTTCATAGTTGCATAGATTTGCATAAGTTTCATAGTTGCATAAAGTTGCATAAGTTGCATAAGTTGCATAGTTGCATAATGCATAAAGTTGTGTAGTTGCATAAAGTTGCATAGTTGCATAACTTGCATAGTTGCATAAGTTTCATAAGTTCCATAGTTGCATAAACTTGCATATAGTTGCATAGATGCATAAGTTACATTGTTGCATAAGTTGCATGTTGCATAAAGTTTCATAAAGTTGCATAAGTTCCATACAGTTGCATAAGTTGGATAGTTGCATAAAGTTGCATAAGTTCCATAGTTGCATGAAGTTGCATCAATTGAATAGTTGCATAAATTTGCATAAGTTACATGTTGCATGCATTGCATGCATACATGTCAAGTGCATGTTGAGTTAGTTTGCATGCATGTTCAGTCAAGGTGATATGTCATTAAAGTCCCAACATTAGAGGTGTATGTCATTCAAGTCTTCTCTTTTATAGAATGGCATTGAAGTCCCAACATTAGAGGTGTATGAAATTTGTTAGGATAGAAAGAGGCATTAAAGTCCCAACATTAGGCTTGGAAATTGATTTAGATAGGGTGATGGATTTGTCAACTATTTTGGGTGAAACAAGGTGCTATGATTGCACACTAAGGAGGTCCTCCAAGTGAAGTTGTTGCATGGATAGAGTGTTGGTAAGAATGTGCAACATAAGAAAATTGTTTCCATGCCAGGAACTAATTGGTCCTAGTAGAAGGAGGTCATTCAAACATCCTCTTGTGGAATTGCTACATGATAGCATAGCTTGTTGGAGTCACACTAAACAATAAAACTAGAATTCTACTTGGATTCGTTCCATAAGTTGCATAAGTTGGATTTGTTCCATAAGTTGCATAAGTTGCATAAAGTTGCATAAGTTCCATAGTTGCATAAACTTGCATATAGTTGCATAGTTGCATAAGTTGCATAAGTTGCATGTTGCATAAAGTTGCATATTGCATAAAGTTGCATAAGTTTCATAGTTGCATAAGTTGCATGTTGCATAAAGTTGCATAAGTTGCATAGTTGCATAAAGTTGTATATGTTGCATAGTTGCATAAAGTGGCATAAGTTTCATAGTTGCATAAAGTTGCATAAGTTTCATAGTTTCATATTGCATAAAGTTACGTAGTTGCATAAAGTTCCATAAGTTGCCTAAAGTTGCATAAGTTGCATGTTGCATAAAGTTGCATAAGTTGCATGTTGTATAAAGTTCCATAAGTTGCATTGTTTCATAAAGTTGCATAAAGTTTCATAGTTGCATAAAGTTGAATAAGTTGCATAGTTGCATGTTGCATAAAGTTGCATAGTTTCATAAAGTTGCATAAGTTTCATAGTTGCATAAAGTTGCATGTTGCATAAAGTTCCATAAGTTGCATTGTTGCATAAGTTGCATGTTGCATAAAGTTGCATAAAGTTGCATATGTTCCATAAAGTTGCATACAGCTGCATAAGTTGCATAGTTGCATAAAGTTGCATAAGTTGCATAGTTGCATAAAGTTGCATAAGTTTCATAAAGTTGCATGTTGCATAAAGTTTCATAAGTTGCATTATTGCATAAGTTCCATATTTCATAAAGTTTCATGTTGCATTAAGTTGCATAAGTTGCATAAGTTCCATAAAGTTGCATAAAGTTGCATAAAGTTGCATATTGTTGCATAAGTTGCATAGTTGCATAGAGTTTCATAAGTTGCACAGTTGCAGAAATTTGCATAAGTTGCATAGTTGCATGAAGTTTCATAGGTTGCATAGATGCATAAAGTTGCATAAGTTGCATAGTTGCATAAGTTGCATGTTGCATGCATGACATGCATTGCATGCATACATGTCAAGTCCATGTTGAGTTAGTTTGCATGCATGTCTAGTCAAGGTGATATGTCCAATTAGTTACCAATAGAGCTTTGATCATGTAAAAAGAAATCATTAAATTGGTAAAATTGAATTTAAAATTATCATTGATTTATATGTCATACTTTTATTTGACCTACCTATCTACCCTAACCTGACATATGTCTGATGTGTATGCCACTTGGCATATGCAATATCCATTGTGGCTACTGTGTATTCCAATTGGAATACACAAAAGGCCCAATGGGATTGCTCTATATGCCAATTGGCATACACAACATTCATTGTGGATATTGTGTATGTCAATTAGCATATAGAGCATGCCCATTGGACCTATTGTCTATTCCAATTGGCATACACAATAGGCCCAATGGTTGTTGTGTATGCCCATTGGGCCTACTATGTATGCCACTTGGCATACACAACAACTGTTGTGGTTGTTGTGTATGCCAATTGACATACACAACATGCACAATGGTTGTTGTGTATGCCAATTGGCATATACAACAAGCTTCCTTTCTACTCCATTTTCAATACTTCTCCTAATCAAGATGTATTTTGGTTTTATCAAGAATACCTAGTGAGATGTAACCTATTTATGACCCCTCTAAAGACTACCTAGTGAGATGTAACCTCTTAAAATCCATTTCTTAAGGTAAGTATATAAGTTGTAACATTTAAGAGTGAGCATTTTGAAAATTCTATTACTCATATAGTGACTCCACTAAGGAATAAATCCCTATTATTTTAAATGTAATGACCTATTTCTTGTTGGTGAGATAATAAATGGTGTTTGAGGCATTTAGAAGCCTCATTTGATGGCTCTAGAATGATTACAATCCCTATTTGATACATACATGAACCCAATACAATCACAAATCATGAGCAAGATGTCAAATCCTATGGTATAAGCTTCTTTATATTAAAAAGAGAAAAGAGGAACCCCATTGGGAATTTGATCTTAGGTTTATAAAATCATGGAAGTCTATGCATGCATCATTTAGGCCAAAGGGGTCATTTAGACCAAAGATGCCAATGCATATAATAGTGGCTAAGCTATGATGTATACAAGAACTTGTGGTTTCTACTAGGTAAGGGATTTTGTATTAGAGCAAGTAGGGGTAGGTTGGGTTTTCTGGTGATGATGGATTGGACATAAGAAATTCATGTAAAGGGCTCAAAAACACTTATTAATGCCATGGGCATGTGACAGTGTATTTTTTTCAAAATATTAAAAATACATATTTGTTTCCTTGAAAAAAAAGTGATGGTCGCTCACATCTTCTTGAAGGATACACTAAAATCAATTGCAGGAACAATGCATGATATTCAATTACTTTCACTACTTTTTCCCAGAACTCTAAAACTAAATTGATAAAGAACTAACTAAGTCATGAATAAAGGTTGTTTAAGGAGAAAATTCTTCTAGCTACTTCATGCACACATTGAAACTATCTACCTTAGTCTTGATGTCCAAAAGTACCACCCCCCATATTTCGAAGCCAACCCCGATATTTCACTTTGATACTAATTCACTACATATATGTGTAGTGAATTCACTATATATATATATATATATATATATATATATATATATATATATATATATATATATATATACCCTTACATGCCCAATAGAACGCCATCTTTATGAATTTTACAAGTTATCAATTTTATGTTGTATGGTATCCCACTAATTATTTACCCTTAGAAATGGGTTGGGAAAAGTTTTAATTTCATTAGGTCTCATGTCACCTTCATGATGGGAAAAAATTCATGGAATTGTTTTTTGAAATACGTTGTTCAACTTCTGGAGCTATCCTTCATACTAATGGTCACCTCATTCCTTTACATTCTTAGCCAAAATAGCCACTATACACATTCTTGGTCCTTGGCTTGATTGAGATATCAAATTCCTTCTTATCCACTTTAGTAGTGTTGATGGGCGAAATTGACCGTCCGTCAACTGGAAGAGTGAGTCTGGTCCGGGGTTGTCTAAATAACCCAAGTCGTTTGGTGTAACTCGTTCTAATGGGTTTAATCGCTCTGTTAGCCAATCCAAGAATCTTAAAAGAAATGAATAAAAGAAAGATATAACTAACTAATTACTAAACACACTATATATATGTACATATGTTCAAATGTAACTATAGTAGTAGTATTTAAGAAAAAGATATACAAGTCTCGTTTATTTACATGATTTACAAGATGCAAGTTTTAGTCGAAACTTATGAAAATCGATGTGAAAAATGATTACTTCTAGGAAGCAGATAAAGAAAGCACATAAAAATATTTATTGTTTTTCTTTTATAAATTTAAAGAATCTTGCAAAAAAAGTTAATGAAACATGAACATGTGGATACTCAAAGCTGAACCATACATTCTAGTTTCAATGATATGTAAATGACAGGAAAATACAAAGAAGCTATCCTGTCAGTGAATTAGTGAGGTGTATCCAAGCATCTGCATGAGTGGTGAACATCCAACTGCCATGTCCAAGAGAGAAATCTGCAATGAACCTTATGACCGTTCTAAATAAATTCAGAACATGTATTGGCAGCTTAGGTTTTAATGACAGAAAATGAAACACAAACATAAACTTGTGATCTCATAATTATACATGATTACAACAAGATAAATCTGGAAGCAATCTATGCATTTTA
>JZKD02S1472698.1:347931-358466 GCA_000966675.3 Picea glauca | reverse complement strand
AAAATGGCCCCGGAAGTTAAAACCTGCTAAAAATAGTAAATTGCCAAAATGGCCAGAAAACTGTTTTGAGCCATTTGGAAAAGGTGGGTGGCCCCCGATATCCACCTAGATCATAGGGGCCCTTTAAATTTTGTAAAAATATACGGGGAGTTGTTGGGGCCCAACAAGTAGTAAGAGTGGAAATCCATACCTCATATTAGCTATCAACTAGGATTTCCATACCTCATATTTGATACAAAAGTGTCCAAACTTGCATATGTTTGTGCACTAAGAAAAATATTACATGCATGGTGCTATTCACACTTTGATGGATTTCTATACTATGTACAATGGAGTTGTTTTGAATACATGGTACCATTGGAACAAATAAAAATTGAAGGCAAATAGATGAAATATGTACATAAATGAGTAACCAATGAATTCAAATGTGCTCTCAAATCATGATGAATTAGCACAACAAATTGAATCTTTAAGATAATTTTGTTTTTCTGAAATATACATATCTACTCATGGGCATAATGTGGGTCTGTAGAGAACCTTTTGTCTTTTATTAATCCATCTTTGGGATGAATTCATACAAGAGGAAAATAGAAATGATTACCTCTTCAATTTTCTAGACTAAATATCAATATGCAAGTTAGCACTACTTGCATATTGTTGAGAGAATGATGTTGGAGAGATTGTAGGATTGGAACCATCATTTCATGTTGTAGATTTTTCTTCATTATTTCCTACACTATATATAACATATATTAAGTTGAATGTTTACTTACCAAGCATATTCCCGTGTCATGTATACACATGAGCTAGCAAAGAATTGGATGTACAAACATGAATCCTTGTGAAAGGTGATATGGGGAGGTAAGTTAGTGTCAAATTCTTAGATGAAGAGGTAAATATGGAATAAACAAGGTAAAAATCCAAGAAATTAGTTAGAGAGATAAGGAAACCTTCAAATAGAATGATTAAAAGGAATTAGCATGGACCCAAAACCCTTTCACACACCCCCCAAAAGGAAATTAATCAATGTCTAGAGGGAGTTCTCAGCTTGATGATGTCAAAAGGGGTATGTCATGCATGCAAACAATCATTAGATTCTCTGGAGTTTCTCTTGAACCTTGAAAAAGTGTGCAAATCCCCATGTGAAGCTCGTTGTTACTACCCAAAGTGGCTAGTACAACATGATATCATGGGTGTAGTGATGAATATTCATGTTGATGAAGTAATTCAAGATTAGTGTGAAGAAGGCTTGAGGGGAAACATGTAAGATTCCTTTCAATTCCCAAGCATAGACTGGGTCAAGTTGGATGTAGTACTATGCAATAATTCTCATAAAATTCAAATTTGTATTAGCAGTAAAGGAACATGGAGATACCACAAGTTGTACAAGATATACACGATAATTTTGATGGTATAGGATGGTAGAGATGATTTAATTGATTGCATTCTTACCGTATTTTCTTGCTAAAAATTGGATCCAATAATAATAACATATAGTAAGTTACAATATTTAAGAGCCACATGGCCTAGAATCAGAATTCATGTTAACCAACAAGGAACAAGACCTCATCCAAAGTCTAAATTTGTCAATGATCCTAGAAGAGATTAATTATTGAAAAATGTTTCTGATATTTCTTGACTAAGGTGTTGTTTCTTCTTGAATTTGTTGTTGATTATGTGTTTTTGTTGGGAACGTTTAACACTACCTACATATTTTTGAGAGAATGATTCTTGAAGGATTGTGGATTGAAACCATCATGTCCCTATGTAGATTTTTCTTCATTATTTTACCAAACTATATACAATAAAAACCTAAAATAAAATTCTGAAATAAAACCATACACAAAGTCAAATGTAGAGGTACTAACCATTATTTGTTCCCTCACAATCTATCTCTATGCCCTTGTAGTTGATATTTGTTTCCTTGTAGTATATATCTATTCCCTTCCAATCTATCTATGTGCCCTTGTAATCTATATCCCCTTTGTTCCCTCACAGTCTATCTCAATTCCCTCGGCTCACCCTCGTATTTTATCTCTGTTCGCATTATATCTCCCCTTTGTGCACTCAACTCACTCTCACGGTCTATCTTTGTTCCCTCATAATCTATCTCCCCTCTGTTCCTTCATAGTCTATCTCCTCACCCTTGCAGTCTATCTATGTGACCTCGACTCACCCTCGTAGTCTATCTCCATTCACATTCTATCTATGTTCCCTCAGCTCACCCTCACAGTCTATCTTCCCTCCAATCCCTCACAATCTATATCCTCACCCTCGCACTCAATATTTGTTCCATTGGTTTAATTTGTAGTGATCCCATTTCCCTTCATCGTGCACACAATGATATTAGTGGGTTTTTATTTGTTGTCTTTTATTTTAATTTTTGATATGTTATATATTATATAATGTTCTATTTTTGTTTGTTTATTTATTTAATTTGGGTTATGCACACACCTTTAAATATAGTTAATGTTCAAATGGATCATGTTATTTTAGGGTTATAAAGCCTCATCCCAATGCCCATATGCCTACAACCTTGTGATTTAATAATTTGGTGACAAGTGTCATGAAGGGTGATGCCTAGGACTAGGGGTAACTTTCAATTCAAGGCTAGGAATGACCAGGCCCACATCAAGTGAAGGAAGAAAATTAATAAGGTACATGTGTTGTCCCATTCCATGTCAACAACAACACATCCATTCATTGGGAACATTAAAACCCCAGAAATATTGTAGGCATGACAATGCCACGATGACTCCACCCGAGTCCTTGTAGTTACAATCTCCTATAATTGAACCTTATTTATTGATTATAATTTTGGATGAGGGGGAAAACTACATTGATAGACATTATAAACACCCTATTGTTGACTCCACGAAGGGAAGCAATTACATTATGTGTAACTAATTCTTGGCCTATCAATTATCATTCCTAAGGGATGGGTACAAATATAGGAGAAGATGATAATAAAGGGGTTTGACATTAAAGATTGGTGTTAGAGAGATATTACCCATTTTATAGTGGAAAGAAGAAGGAATTGACCTTCCATTCAAAGAAAGGAATTATAACTTCTATGCATAGAGACAAAGACATTGTTTTTTATCTAGAGTCAAATATAAATCCAAGATACAAAATTGAATGAGGCCAATAGCTTTTTGGTAATAGTCTAGATCAGGGGAGCCACTTCTTAGGCAGTGTAGTTTTTGTGGAAAGGGAAGAGGAGTATTGATATAGTGTTAGAGTCCACTATATAATCACATAAGAAATTGAAGAGCACCCTTTGCAAATGGAGTTATTTGTAGTTTGATAATGGAGATTAGAGCCTAATATTGAGAAGAAGGGAATATTCGAGTAGGCAGTGATGAAGAAATTATAGAATATGTGGATAGAATTGAAGTTTCATTCTATGTGAAATAAACAATTTGATATTTCAAGAAAAGAGTGGATTCATTCCTCCAAGTTGTTAATTATGTAGGTGGCAACGAATCTCAATAATCAATGGACATTATTGAGACAAGATAGAATGTATGGAAAATATGTTCTTAAAATATCCATGAGAGCCTTCATAATTGTAATCGATTACATCTTGATTTAACAAATGAAGCATATTTTTCTAGTTGGATTTTTCCCATAGGGTTTCTCCAAGGTAATTATCTATTTCTTACACCAAGTTCATTACATTTCCAATACTAAGATACCATTAAATTCACTATAGCATGAAAACATAGAAGAGTTCCATGCTCATACAAGTAACACAAAGAGATACAACAAAGGTGAATTTGGGCTCAATTCAATGAAGTGGAAACTTATTGTAAGCTAGAGAAAAAAATATATATAAAACAATAAGGTATGTGTTGATAAATTGAATTACCCACATAGTTTGATTGATTATGGATCATCATCCCACTCTTTCTCTTCAATTGAATGATCTCCTTCATTATTTGTGTTAACCTTGTGCACCTTATATCCCAATGTATTGAATGAATCTTCCATAGCTAAGTACTTTTCTTCTTTCTTTTATTATTTTTCCCCTTTCTCAAGTTTTTGTTCTCAAAAATTTGATTTTTCCTTTTCCTTGAAATTTTCCTCAAAACTAACTTCCTATTCTAAACTTTCTCACTTTTTTCTAAGATTTCCTTTCCTCAAGAATTTGAGTTTCTCTTGGACTCTCTAATTTTAGAGTGTTTATTTTTCATCATTATGTGCTTTCTACTTTTCCTGAAAAATTCTTGTTTGTGAAATATTCAAGTTGCTCCCTACTCTTTGGTCTTTAGAGTATTGGCTTCTATGATACTCAATGAAGATTGAACTCATGACCTGTCCAAAATTCTACGAATTGGCACACAAGGAGTTTCAATATGGTGACCTACACATAGATCTCCTCTCTACTTGGTGACTTCTCAACAATGGGTTATCATGGATTTCCTCATAATATACCCACACTCGCCACGTGGATTCTTTTTAATTTTTTATGACATATTCTCTTATTGATATTGTTATATCCCTTCGTAATGTTTCTTTTAAACCTGATATGAGTTCTTCAATCATGACTTGGTTGTTAGATTTGAAAATCAAGAACTTGATAGATATCCCTAGGATATGACCATGTTCATCCACACAATTTAGAAGTAGATAAATATGATATTGGATTCTCTTCTAAGTTGATGTTGATCTTTTTAACCTTCAAGAAATATTGATATATATGGTTGTGTGAAAAGAAGTAGAATAGGTAGAGGTTAAAATCAATGATAATTTAGTACCCATCACTTATGCCAACTTATATAGGAATGAGGGAAATATTAGACATTGGGAAATCCCTAAAATATCCAACATTGAAAGAAAAAATACATATGAGAAATTGGGATGTCATTAAGAAGACTAGAACAAAATATCCCATATTAAATAATATAAAACAAATCCAAATATCAAGATGAAACCATGGATTGAACTATAAGAACCATTTCTATTGTGCACAATCCTTGAAATGTGTTTTCTAATCCTCCTATAGGGCATACATTTCACTTGCAAACAATGTAAAATCATTCAAAGCCACATGCACAGCCTCTAAGCCCCATGAATAATGTATTAGGGACTAAATCCTTAGTTATTCATCCCCAATTCATGGCTTAGGCCCTAAGGATCATTCTTGTTGCGCTCAATATTTGAAGTTGGGCCTATAATCCTCCTTTTAATTGCAATTCATGTGTCTCATCGTGACCAAGTAGCCTTAACAATGCTCCATGTACCCAGGGAAAGCATGACAAAAATGACCTATTGATTGGAGCCTTTGGCATGACAGGCCAATGTTCTATGACACAATTGGCCTATTTCAAAATGGGAATTTGAATTATATATATGTCCATAAGATGCATGGGAAATTTATTCATTAGTATTTTTTAAGGGAAAGGAAGACAATGAAGTAGACGACATGTCAAACAAAGGCACTCATTTTTTCATTCGTTTGAATTGTCAAATTCTTTGTTTGAGTCATGTTTGAGTCCAGAAATGCTCCCATACCATCAATGCATGTGTGTTGTCCTAACATGTCATGAAATTTCAGTCCATACAAGCACAAATTGAAAAACAATTCAACATTGTCCCCATTCACATTAATTATTCTATAGGCTTCCTGTTTGATTGTCATATTGTATGTGCGAGTCATGTTTGAGTCTGGAAACCCTCCCATACCATCAATGCATGTGTCTAGTCTAACCATGTCAAATTTCATTCCATACAAGTACAAATTGAAAATATTTCAACGTTGGCCCCATTCACATGTCATTTATATGCCCCGGTTTCAAGTACATGAGAATTTTAGAGGACAAAATTACATAGTTGTTACCACAAAAGGGAAAAAGTTATCCAAATGTAAGAAATGGTTTAACATTGAACCATGCAAGAAAGAGAGTGTGATTAAATTATGTGTTTTAAGCAAATTCTAAAGTTGGAGGTAAGGAAATATCTAAAAGGTCTTCCCTAACATCATATTGCGAAATATTTTATGTGTATTTATCTTTAGCAAACTCTTCACTATTCCACCCACCACATTAGATCGCCTAGTTTTAATAATAACTCCAATAATTGATTCTTGGGTATCTAAACACTTAGCACTTCATGATGGGATAGTAGGAAACATGCTTAGGTTGGCTATGAAAGATACATTTCTCATAGGCTCAAGAAAAATCTTAAAATTAGTTTCTTCCCTTGTATACCCAACTTCACTTATGGGGTTAGGAATAACTATAGGAGATATACTTCCATCAACATCTAGAATTTTATCTTGAAAACAATTCTTTAGCAGTTACTCAACAAGAGATGTTTCTTATTCCTTTGCATTGTGAACAACCACATACAACCCTTATTTGAAAAAAATCACCCAAATCATTTGTAGGGAATCACACCTCTTGTGTCACCATGGATGTGGATTGTTCTAGGAAAATTTGTTCATATAAATATCTCCCATATGCACCACATGGAATATTGTTAAAAAGTGGCCCAAATTGAAAAGGATGATTTCAATTATGTACTATTTGATAGGCATGAGCCTACATATTAGGATTAGGACTTTCACTTAGACCAAATAGGACTAGGAATACAACTTAGACTTAAACTTACACTAGCCCCAAGTCCCCATAGATGGTGACAATGAATCTTTCATGTGGAAATTGCTTCAAAAAAAGAGTAAGGAGTCACAACTTTCATGGTGTACATACAATTGTGCCTAAGGAACAGGTTGGATTTTTTTGGGTGTGTGAGTGCTGCTTGAGTCTAGAAACCCTCCCATATCATCAAGGCATACAAACAGTCTACCCATGTCAAATTTCATTGCATACAGAAACATTTTGAAAAAATTTCAACATTGGCCCCATTCATAGGTCATTGTTGCCCATCATGTACTCTATCCCTAGTACAATGTCTTTTAATAGTTGTTTCCTTTAAAATTTGACCAAGAAAAATAAAATGAAATGAGGACGAGCTGGGTCGATATATAGAGTGGGTGTGTGAGTAATATTTGAGTATGGAAACCCTTCCTGACCAACCTATGGGGATGAAATGTGGCCACATAGGTTGATGAAATGCCTCTACAACCCCAAATTTCATTAGAGTCATGTTGGTGAATATGTTTCATGAAGTGATACTTGAAATCACTGACACCTAAACTCCATTCCTTCTAAACTCACTTTCAACCTATAAGATAACTCTTTGCATGCCTATGAAACTTACCCCGGACATATTAATGCATCCAATGAAATCTTTCCCTCTTCTTCTTGTGGTTGTTTGTGTAGGTAGATAGGATATCAATAGAGTGGAGACAGAAAGTCCTATGAGATCCTATAGGATAATCTACATAGAGCAGCAGGGGTGACAAGGTGAATACATTGTTATATTAAACTTCTTTAATTTCTCCTTCTTTGAAGCCATACTTCATTGTCCAATTATTAATTAGGTCTCAAATGTTATAACTCTAATCCTAAGCCACTTACTATTATGCCTTAATGGGGTTAAGTACATGATTAGGCGTACTCGTGCAGATATCCTCTTGGTTTCTAGAATAGTTCATTATCTACTAAACAGGGACAACCACGTGAAGGTGGAAGCTCTAATTATGCCCCCCCCTCACATCACTCTCAATTTTCCCATACCTAATTTGAAATTATAAATAACATGTAACATATACTCTATTATACAAAATAAAAACATATAAAGATCATATAAAAGATATAAACACATACCTCTTCTTTTCAACAATTAAATATCATTCATCTTCTTCTTCATCCATCTCAACATCTGTATCAGGATCTGGTTCAGAATCGATATTGGTGAAAGGTTCATTCATATCAACATCATCATCAACGTCATTTTCACTAATATAGTTATCGATATCGTCAATGATATCGTCGTCTTCTTGTGCATTGAAAAATATTGGAGGTAGATACTGCTACATTTAACACATTATCCGGGGAATTTCTCTCTTCCAATACCTTATATCTTCTTTATGGATTTCCTTTGATGAAAGCTACCTACAAATGTCGATGCAATAAAATAATATCAAGGCATACATAAATTTGCAGATAAAACATAATATGCCAATAAGTTCCTCTACAAATCACATAAGAAGTACATTTTCCATATAAAACATTACTTGCCTCATGTATTTACCAAGTACATAAATAAATTGTTTTATTTTGTTCTCAAAGTCGTCTGGGAGAGATAAAGGTAGATTATATTGTAACAAAAAACAAATAATTATTATTTGTTTCCAAAAAATGCATACGAATAAGGAAATATATTATAACCTACCAATTACCTTAATGAATGTATGCCAAACATGTGTTTTAACCCCACCAAAATAACCTTTTTCGTTTAGATATTTTTATGTTCGACGAAAACCCCGTCGGAAACCTAATTTTTCGAATGACCTCTTTTACAATATTTCTCTATTGTGCCATCAATAACCAAGGAAGACTAGTATTTTGTTCACGGCCATCACCATTAGAATTAATAATAACACTTTGCAATGCGTTATTAGCTTCCTGGATGTCACTACAAATCTTTCCAATTCTCTCTTTGTCAGTCCTTCCATCTAATATTCTCCATAACAATTTTGTTATGTTCTTCCCGATATGAATTGTATCAAACAGATGAACTATTTGTAGGTGCTCGTAGTATGGAAACCTACTGAATTGTGTCGGGTAACTTTGCATTCTTCGTGGAATCCCATTCATTCCTTAACGACATTCATGAAACATCAACAAATTGAAATTAACACTAATTAATCAAACAAAATGAAATTAACCAAAGATTTATATAATATATCATACATAAATAATTTTCATACCTTGACTATTTCTAATATATTCCAACTTCCATAGGTGAGGTGTCATTCTTCGTGGTTTTTTTTCCATTCTCTTCTTTACCATTGAATTTTGCTTTGTTTGTAGTTCTATAACTATGGTTCTTAGGAAGAAAGTGCCTATACTCATCAAACACTTCCTTTCCTAAACTCCTTGAATGACGATATTTTATCCTGGGACCAAAAAGTGGGCATGCAAATTTACCCTTTGTTTGAAGACCTACAAGATATATGAATTGATGTAGTGAATTAGAGTTACAATTTAAAATAATGCATGATATTTTCAATAAATTAATATAATATCAAATCACAAAAGAAAGTAACAATATACCACAAAAATGTGTTAACCCGAGAGCATCATGAATTGTCCATGATAGTATTCCATGGAATGGAAATCGTTTTTTCCCTATTGGTTTAGAGATGTCATACATAGTGACGCCATCCCATATCTTCAACAACTCATTGATAAGAGGCTCAATATATACGTTCATATCTTTAACCTGGTACTTACCTAATTGGTTCAACATACTGCATGATTAATTATACTTATCTAGATGTCGTTATATATAAAAGACATAATTACCATGCAAGAAACAAAGAAATGAAATATTTTGTCATACTTTAAAGAAAATAAAAGGTAATTAAATACATGGAACAATCATTGCCAACATTGTGTTCTCTCTCTTGATTGACATCCAAGGAGGAAGGTTATTGTTTATAACAAAAACAAGCCACACTAAGTACATAGAATGAATCTCTCCAAATGGATTGACACCATCAGTTGCCAACGAAACTATAACATTATGAGGTTATTCTTTAAAAATTGGCCACTTTTCTTCGATGTACTTCAGTGTAGAACCATCTGCAGGCATTCAAAGAACATCGTCTCGACCTTTTTTCTTTTCATGGAAATTCATAAACTGTGCTATATTTTGGCACTTGAACAACTATTGGAAACATGGAATTATCAGAATATAACAAAGAACTTTGCAAGGAACCTTCTTTGATGCTTTATAGGTTCGATATCTACTTATTTGACATTGTGGGAATTCATTTTATAATGCATATTGTCCATAGTATATGATATGATCATTAGGACATGCATCAATAGCTTGATACTCCATTCCAATTTATTTCATAATCATGGATATTTATCGATATGTGCGTGGAAAAATATTTGACGTCGGTAATAGAAATTCACCTAACATGTTGGTTGTGGAGCCTGATTATCTTCCTGATGCAGAGGTTCTTTTCTTTCAGCCGTGTCTATACCCCATGAAGTATTTACACCCCAGAAGTATGTACACTCTTCCACGCGAGGGAGTGCAGAGGGGGGGTACCCCCTCTGCAGGGTCCGGGGGGGAGATCCCCCCGGCTGGGGGGTCTGGGGGCAAGCGGGCCCCCAGCGGGGGTTCGGGGGCAGGGTCCCTCGATGGGGGTTCGGGGGCAAAGTCCCCGAAGCAAAAATTGCCTTGTAAAAGTATATGTAATTTCATTGTAAATCTGGACCGTTCATTATAAGGTCGCAGATCTAACGGTAGAGATTATGTTAGGGTTTTTAGCCCTAGAAGGAAACCCTATTTTATGAGGGAAATGTATTGCGGCTATTGATTGAGGGAGAATATTGTATTCTGAGAGAGGAGACTGTGAGAGAAAGAAGAGGAAGTTACAGCGGGTTTTG